>CM068710.1:17662029-17922029 GCA_035079005.1 Fraxinus americana | reverse complement strand
ATTCCTACAACAGGAATATGGCTAGATGTTGATGATAGCAATAATAAAGGCGAAATTATTGACTCATGGGCAAAAGCTACTGATTTAGCTGTTGCTTTTCATAAATGGAATACTACTCAAGCATACAACTTTATAATCCACACCTTTAGAGGAATCACTTCAGATATCTGGAGAAGAACTTCTGAAGAAACTAAAAATCAAATTAAATATGGAGAAAAATCTACAACTACTATAGATAGCAATGAAAGCTTAGATGCTGAAAACTTTAAGGAAATTTTAAAACGAATGGAAAATTTCTTTAGACACTTACTCTTAGGAGAAGTTATACCGTAAAACTAAAATAGATATGATCACTCAAGAAGCCTTACAAGCAGAAAGAGAAATGGAATTATTAAAGATCTGTGATATGTGTGAATTAAACGAATATACTAAGAAATTCGAAAAGATATACATCAAAGCATCTAAATCCATAAAAGAATGGAATCTATCAGAAGAAGATAAAAAACTACTTAATAGGTATTTTCTTAAACTGCCTTGGCCATGGGGTCAGAAATTATTTGAAGATTATCAAACTTATTGGAATAAAATAGAGTGGGAAAATCCAAATCATAAAGCTGATACCTTAGGAATGAGAACTTCATTCGCTAAAAGAAAAATATCAGAATGGTGTAAAAAATCTATGTATCAACACCTATTTAGGAAACATGGTAAGAAAGCAAGTTTATGTTGCTATGGAGAGATAGCAGCAGTGCCACAATTTGGTTGTCACCAACCACCTAGGAAACCATATTATAAAAAGAAATTTAAGAAATATCTTAAACCATGGAAGAAAAACAAAGGATTTAAGAGTCATAAGAAGTATTTTAAGAAGAAAAAACCTTGGAAAAAGGAATATAACCAACATAGAAAACCTCAGAAGAAATCTAAGGAAGAATTTTATAAAAAATGCAAATGTTTTACATGCAATGAAATAGGACACATATCTCCCAACTGTCCTAATAGAAATAAAAGAGAAAATGTTAAAGCCATTAGAATAATGGAAGAAATAGAATCTGACTCAGACTATGAAATAATCGAAGATTTAGATGAATTATCTGAAACAGACTCAATCTATGAGCTAGATATAGAAGAAATTGAGGAACCAGAATTTGAACAAATTTATATGAATCAAGAAATCATTGATACTATGGAAACTACCTTAGATAATGAAGAGGGGACTTCACAAACAGTAGTATTTGATGAAGAAAGATATGGAGCAATAAAAGAAAAACAAATATCTTTAAGAGATAAAGACGTTTTTGTAAGACCAATATTACCTTGGTTTAACAAAACCATATATATTGCAAAATATGATGAAGTACCTATTAACATAGAAAATGTTAAAGGCAATACTACTATACCTCTAGTAACTAAAGAATGGGTTAATCGAGAATTAGCAAAAATAAATAGATCCACTAGAGAAAGATTAAAAAATATTGTGATAGGAGGAATCCAAATTATGGTGAAAGGATATTTTAGAGAAGGAATGGATATTCCTATACAAATGTATTTGATGGATAACTTAATACTTCATGATCCTATGGATGCTCTATTAGGAGTAGTCTCACGGAAATCTTGTATATAAGAAAATTATATTTACTATAAGACCTGGATTTGCCATGTCCTTACTAGACGAAAATTTAAGTATGGGATTAAATCTATATCATAGAATTGATAGATTAATTATGCCACCAAGAAGTAAAGTCAGAACCTTACATTGTAAAGCTCTATATGCATTTACTACTACACACCAAAAAGAAATCAATAAAGTCTCAGGAGACTTCATACAAATCCATGAAGATTTTAAAGACTTAGCACAATTTACTCCACCAAGAATGTTGAGTAATAACAACATTTCCTTACCACAAGATATATTGCTTGATTTTCATCAGCAATCTAGAAGAATAGATAATAATGTAGGAAATCAAGGATTAGTTACCTTGAATACCTCTGGACAACTTATAGCCAGAATGCCCAGTAGAAGAATAGAAAGAAGTATTAGTACTAGAGAACTCGCAAGCTCTAGTAGAACATCTACAAGTAGAAATTACCCAATAATGCCTAGAAATAGCATTGATATTGATCTTAGAAAGTGTGAGGAAGATAATTTCCTTATCTTAACAGAATATATCAATAATCAAAATAACTATGAAGAAATTATAGCCCTTGTTAATACAGGAGCTAGTACTAGTCATATAAGAGCAGACTTAGTTGATCATTTAGTAGAAGAAAACCTACCCCAAGGAATAACTCTTACAGACTATCATGGAATTAAATATGAAATTAAAACATTTGTTAATTTAGAACTAAGTTTTATAGATATCGAAGGAGAACAATTTAAATTAAATCTTAAAATTCATAAAGACTATAGAAAAGGAAAGGATTCTAGTCCAATATTACTTGGAATGAACTTTCTTGAGAAAGTCTCACCATTTCACATACAAAAGAATACTCTACAAATAACTATAGAAGGCAAACAAAAAATGATTCCTAGAATTACTAAAACTAAAGAACCAATTTATATGATACAAGGAATCAGATCAATCAAAACTAGTATACTTAGTCCATATATTGAGATAACACTCAATTTACCAGACTATTGTATGATAAAATTTCATGCCATAATTGATACTGGATCAGGTATTTGTTTATGTAAAAGAAATGTGTTCTTAACATTATTATAAAAGAGATTATAAGAAAACAACGTATGGTCAAACAGCAAGCGATATTGTAGAAATCTATAGAGATTTTGTAGAAAATGTTCCTATTATTATAGGAAATAGAGAGTGTTTTATTCCTAGAATATATGCAACAGATAAAATCGGATGTGATATCCTTTTAGGAGAAAATTTTATCTATACATATAGCCCCTTTACACAATATAAGGATAGTTTTGAATTTACTACACCTTGTAATCATAAAATTAAAACACCAAAAATATATAAAGCTATTGGAATTGCACATCAACCTATTCATCATAGGCCTAGACATCAGAGTTCTGCAGGAAATCGTGGTGGATGTTATACAGAAATTAATCAAAAACAAAAAATTCCAGTATTAAGAATTGAAAATTTAGAAGAAGAATTAGAAAAGGTTAAATTAGAACTAAAAGAATGTTATCATGAGCATCCTTTAGCTAAATGGGATAAAGATAAACCTATGGCAACCATTGAACTAAAAGACTCAGATGCAAAGATATCAGGAAAACAATTTCCTTATAGCGAAGAAGATAAAAAAGAATTTGAAATACAAATTAAAGAACTCTTACAATTAGGAGTGATAAGAGAATCAACTAGTCCATATAATAGTCCAGCATTTATGGTTAGAAATCATAGTGAAATTAAAAGAGGAAAAGCTAGAATGGTAATTGATTATAGAGACCTAAATTCTAAGACAATACCAAATAGTTATAAACTACCAATAAAAGATTTGTTAATAAAACAAATACAAGGAAGTAAAATATATTCTAAATTTGATTGTAAATCAGGATATTGGCAAATAAAATTAGATGAAGCCTCAAAACCTTTAACTAGTTTTACTACCCCTAATCCATTAGGACAATTCGAATGGAATGTTATGCCATTTGGATTAATGAATGCACCTGCAATATTTCAACAAAGAATGGATAAGATTATTAGACCAATAAAGAATTTCTGCATTGTTTATGTAGATGATATTCTTATTCATAGTAAAAACTTAAAAGAACATATTGAACATCTTAAGAAATTCAACTATATTGCTAATAAGTATGGATTAGCCTTATCAGAAAGAAAAGCAGAAATAGCTAAAACTGAAATTGAATTCTTAGGATATATTTTTACCGAAGAAAAAATACTTCAACAACCTCATATTGGTAAGAAGATTATAGAATTTTCAGAAGAAATTAGAGACAAGAAAGAATTACAAAGTTTTATTGGATTATTAAATTATTCCGAAAAATTTATAAAAAATTGTGCTAGATATAAAGTCCACTTTACCAAAAAACTGAAGAAAGGAGTTGTATGGGAATGGACACAAGAAGACGTAGAAATGGTAAACAAAATTAAGAAAATATGTGAAAATCTACCTGAATTAAATATTCCAAATGAAGAAGATTTCTTTATTTTGGAAAGCGATGCCTCTTTATTACACTCGGGAGCAATACTTAAAAGAAAAGAAAACCATAAAGAGTTTCTTTGTAATCCATTGTGTAAATGCCCGTAAGAGCTTGTTGCTTATACTTCGTGCACATTCAAAGATGCCGAAACTAGGTATGATATTAATCGTAAAGAATGTTTAGCGATTAAGAAAGGAGTAGCAAAATTTGAACCATACTTGCTACCTAGAAAGTTTCTTATTAGGACGAGATAATACTCGGTAAAACCATTATTAACAAATAAACTTGGAACAAGTGCAACTGAAAGACCACTTATTAGAATGCAAATGTGGTTTGCACCATTTAAATTTGATATTGTCCATATTAAAGGGAAAGACAATTTTATTCAGGATTTCTTAACAAGGAATGGAGCCAATCGGGAAGGAGCTAGAAATATTGAAGTTCGAAATGAACATGAAGATTCTCGCCATAGAATCCAAGATAACTCTAATGGAGATGGTCTTTGTCAAGCGATATCCGAGAAGGCCAACATGGCTATATTATCTGAAGGCCCTAATGCCAATAAATTTGAAGGCCTCGGTGCCAATATTGAACCAGAAGCATTGAAGCTTCATAAACTTTCAGTTAGAGAGAATACTACTTTGTCTCCCTCACAGGAGAAAATATTTACAAAGGATAGTATCTCCATTCCAGAGCTTAATAGCTCAAATATCATCAAAGCCTGCAACACTCATGGTGTTATGGACATCAAAAGTAAAAACGATTTTATTTTGGCATATGTATTGTTTAATCTCGCCTGTTGCTGGTTTACCAGTATTTGGATGAAAACCTTAACATATGGAACCTATAACAAAGTTAACCTCTATCCAGGAGCTCCAGCTTATTGGGTTCGTGCTCTTTATGAAATGGGAAATATAATTTGTATTTACCCATCAGAATCTTTAAAAGAAATTTCTTTGTTACCAAAAGAAGTAGTCCGAGCTATTGAAAGGTATTGCCAAGTTCTTAAACATAAGAACATATATATCAGGTTTTTTCTCTCATGTCCTAATGGGATAATGAAGAAGATAGACTACTACCAGTTAGCCATGTCATAAGGATTGCAACTACTTCCAAGCATCTTCAGCCTGAGAAGAGTGAAATCCATGAAACTACACCAGAAGATGTTATCAAGATGACAACCTTCCGTAGAGCCAAGGGATATAAAGAGCAATTTGAGCATATCCAGAAAGTTATTGAAGAAAATCAAAATATTTGGGTGTATGAATCACAGGACCACTTGTTTTACAGTAAAGCTGTGGCACCCACTAAACAAGAAGATTGGCACTATCTCGATTTTTGGTGTGATCATATTTTTGGAGGAAAGGCCAGTGGAACACAGAAGACAAAAAATGAACTGTGTAAACAGTTTTGGCGTTATCCAAACCATAAGTGCGAGTACTGTTGCAATGAAGAAGATGGTTCACCAATCTCACTAGATCCAGAGGAATTTCCGGATGAGTGGTTTGAATCTCATATGGAAAAGTAATGGACCCCCTTTATCACTACTTTGTCAAAGTTACTTTGATAAAGAAAAGCGTGGGTTTCACCTACATTATTTTCCATGTTAAGACAAAGAACTTTAGGCCACGTAAGATTCTCACAAGAACACAACAATAATGAAGACCAGCTGTAGAGCTTTTTCGAGCCTATAAAAGGAAGACTAATTCTCAGAAGAAGGCATCCCATCCTTAAGCAAAAAACTATCTTTCTCTCTAGAATTTTCGAGTCTTGTAACCATTTCAGTTTATCTCTTTCATTTGAAGTTTGTAATAAGGTAATCTCTATGGAGTTCTAATCTCTTTAGAGAAAGTACCAAGAGTGTAGCCGAAATATGTATGTATACTCTTATGCAAGAGATATTAGTGTGATGAGTTTATGAAATCAAAGTTGTTTGAAAATACTGTCTTTTTATTCTTGTTATTTTCTCAAAAACTCTTATCTTACTTATACTCCAACGGTGAGAACCTTGAGGGTTGTGCTAGTATCTTGTTGCCGTTTAGCCGTGTGTTGGCATTTGAGGCGTTGTTAGAGAAAGCCATTAGAACCCTGTTATCTTTTAAAGGTGATGTTTTAACAAGGAGTTGAAAGGAAAACTGTGATTCCGTGTGATCCATTGTGAGATTTGCAAAAGAGTCGAGAGAAAAATAATAAGAGTACGGAAGTCGTGTTGGACCATAACCCACTTTCTTAAACTCAAATAACATCGATCACTTATATCTGAGTATACAAGCATACGGGAGCAAGCTCGAGGGAAATCTCGTTGATATTATTACGTCATTACCTTCTCGCAAGATCTTGTAAGATCTTTCTTATTTATGTTAAATACTTGCATTAATATTTGCACTTATGATATTTATGAAGTTTTAGTTACTATTATTCAATATTTAGAAATTAACTGCGAAAGGAAAAAGGAAGAAATTAAATCATTTTATACTGTGCTTGATTACTTTCTGAAGAATAGTAGAAATATACCTGTGCCTTTATATTTTACAGAAAATATAGTTAGAATTAATAGAGAAATTAATAAATTAGAAAATAAAATTAGAATATTAAACGATTGTTTTAATAAAAAATATATTGATAAATACGAGCATAATTGGCTTTTTCATTTATTAGGAGAAATACATCAAACTTATCCTATATTGGGAATTGAAAACCTTGATTTAACTGAAGAATAGAGAAAGGACTTTTTAGTCTTTTAATTCCTGCCACCTCACTTTGTAAACCAAGTTTGTCAAGCCACTTTGTACAAGTAGCATGATCGACATACTTTAGACCATTGTCTTTCACTATAAGAAAAGTCAATACCAAACTCTTGCCAAGTGTTTACATTTAATTATTCAAATTTTATCATTACTTCAATTTTATGGTAAAAATACCTAAGTCTCAATTAAATTGACTGTTGAACATTTAATTACTTAATTTTTATAAAAATCAACCCCCCCACCCCCACCTCCACCCAAACAAAAAAAGAAATATGAGACAATTTCTCGAGTCATTTTCAACAGTTTCAATATACTCCTGCTCATTAGAGGGCATTAACTTTTATTTACTTTTCAACACCTCTAGACATTGAAGTGTCATCTTGATTATGAGATACACCCTAGTTAATCATGGCCTACTTTTGACTTAATTCGAGGTGTTGCTCAACTTAATGACTAATTGCAAGTAGGGAATGGTCCGAACAAGACATATACATAGATATCACGAACTTTTATATTGGTCGTCTATCATAACCATTTTTCTATTCTTTTAGTCTATCATTCCTTTCTTCAAATTGAATACTTACTAACACAATTTTAATGAGAACGAACGTATTATGTGCTTGTTCGATAGTTTTTTAAGTTGTGAGATTTACGATATATAAAATAACCAACTTAAATTATGATTTAAGTTTACCAAACATGCTCATATTCCAAAAGAAAGAATAGAAAATGCTACGTAAACGAATCTCACTAAGAAGTAGGAATAGAATTAGAATTGTGAATGGAATTACCAGCTCATTCCAACCCCAATAATTTCCGGGTCAATCGCATTCCTATATAAGTGCACAAACACATAAAAATCCTTCTTACACAACTTTAAATACTATTTAGCCATTAAAATACCACCAAACACTTATAATCAGCTAGCAAAACATCCATCAATGGCAGACTTTGAGAATTCTCGAGAAATTCCTAAAGTCATTACATTCCTCTCTTCCCTTCTTCAAAGAGTAGCTGAAATGAATGACGTTTTCCGACTTCCCGACTGGCAGAAAATCTCTATCTTCCATGGCTTGACAAAGCCTACCATCTCTGTCAACAGCTACTTGCAGAGGATCTTCAAGTATGCAAATTGCAGCACTTCTTGCTATATCACAGCATACATTTATCTCGACCGGTTTACGCAGAAACAGCCATTGTTGCCTATCAATTCTTTCAATGTTCATCGACTGCTTGTTACAAGTGTTTTGGTTTCTGCAAAGTTTATGGATGATATGTAAGTTTTCTTGACGCTTTAATAATCTCTTAAAATCTTATGAAAATTAGCGTTCTTTAAAGTACCGATTTTCTTTACTTTTTTTGACCCCTTTGATCCAGCAGTACTTAAGGGACTATTTGAATGTTTGGTGTATTCATAGGACCAAAGAATAAGAAGAAGTTCAAAAAAAAAATCGATGTAATATACACGGTACAATACTTTCTATGTTGTGTAAGAGTTCTTACTTGTGCTTTTCGTTTGATCCAACTAGACTCCATTACCGGAGCTAACGGCGTGTATAGTCACTCTAACTAGGCATTTCACTAGTCAAATTTTCTCGATTAGAGAAGTGCGTCTCAATTCATTGTGATATCATAGTTATATCGTTGTCGTCGTCGTCTTCTTCTAATTTATATTTTTTTTCCAAGTGATGGGACTGAGTTTCATAGTTACCAAAAAAAATGGTTTTCATTTTTTTATTTTCAAGATAAATTATTTTTTTGTTTGAGTTTCACATTCAATGTTTGGGAAAATTTTGCTACACACCACTTCCCCAAACTAAGTTATGTCCCCTTGTTCCAAAACCGGTCAATCCCCCCCAGAGATTTCTGATCTGTGTAAAATGAGGTGGTCAAACTAAAAAATAAAAACAATTAGTTCGAATAAATTTAGGTAAAATGGGTCATTTGGAAACACATTTTGAAGACATGTGAAATTCATTATAATTTTATCTAATAGTGTGAAACTCATTATGATCCACTAGACAAAGACACCTAATATTTGGTGTCCCTTGTCTGGTGGAACAGTTTTAGAGATTCAAAGCAATATTACATACAAATGTACAGATGAATCATGCTACATGTACAACATTGGTTGACAACATTAGTTGACAACATTTTATTTGACATCATCGGATTCATCCATTTTAAAAAAGTTTTCTACATCACATGTTAGGATTTTGACAACACGTGATTGTCAACAGATATTGTAAACTTCGATTTATTCATATACAGATAGAATAGGTGATCTTTCTCGAACAATTCTTTTATCTCTCGTTCTTTGAAATTTCAATGAATACGAGTTTTTGAAGCCACTCCAAACCATGTGAAAGTCTTCATTTTTTTAGCCAGTTGTGTGAAATTCATTATGTTCCACTAAAAAAAAGCCACCTAAGATTTGGTGTCCTCGTACGTGTTGAACAATGTTAGAAGTCCAAAGCATACGGTTTTAGATGAGATATATATATTATAAGAATAGATGAAGAGATCTTTCTTCATCGATCCTTTTTATTTCTCGTCTTTCGACAGTTCAAAATGTTGTTTTCGAGTTTGACAAAGTAGGGAGAAAATGTCATAACAAGTACATGATGATGGTGGGTGGCCGGCCCATGACTGTATTTCTTCCTTTCCTTTATATCACCATATCTTCTATTTCAAGAAATCAAAATATATGAAATTGCCACTATCGATATGTAATCCTAATCTATCAATTATAGCTTGGCTATGTATGATATTTTGTGAGCAATTACTTCATTTCGTTGCAATTTAGTCACTAGATTCATGACGTTATTTCAACCAAGACGTTTTTATCTAACTTTGTTAACTTACCTAATTTGGGTTCACTTTAGTTTTATTTTTCCCTAACGTAGTTGGACGAATGACTCTATTAAAGCATAGTATATAGATCAAGCAATCTAATCTAGACAAAACAACAAATGTCTCGACTTCTTTATGTTTTCCAATCATGTTCAGTCCAACTTACTAAACATGTCGAATGATCTAACGATCCTATCGTATTTTGATTTGATAATCTTACTTTTAATGCAGATTTTACAACAATGCATACTATGCCAAAGTAGGAGGAATCAGCAGAGCAGAAATGAACCTTCTTGAAGTGGATTTCTTGTTTGGATTAGGGTTTCAATTAAATGTTACCCCCCAAACATTCCATACATACTGCGGTTATATTCAAAGAGAGATGCTGCAACATTCTCCTCCTCTACCTCTACACTTGACACCATCTTCAAATCTTGATCATTACTACATCAATGAAGATGGGCCCACACATCAAAATCAATTAGCACTTCAATTAATCCATAATATTGTTTGATCAATCACCAATAATTTTGTCAATTTGGTCGATGATCATGATGGGAATGCAAGATAGTGCTTTACTGTCATATTCGAAAGTCAAATTTGATAAGTGAAGCTTGAAGCGTTTCAGTTTTATCCATTTTACAGCTGAATGTATTGATGTGGTTTGATTCATGATTGCATCTCTAAAACCTTTTCATACCTAATTCCACTTGCATTCAATTTTGAATATTTCATACCTCATTATTTAAAATGGCATAGGGAAGAATTAGAAAATTGGCCTTTTATTGTTACTTAAGCCTAATATTGAAAAAAGAATCATGCTACATCTACGTAAAGGTTGACACGTTGGTTTACACCTAAGTGAATTGACAGATTTTAAACCCTGTTTGATATGCACTATTTTCCATGGAACTTGTAAATTATTTTTCAAGTTCCAACTTTTTGTTTGTTTGATAGGCAAAATTTTCCTGACAAATGGTTTTCTCTCCAACCCCCCACGTGACCCCCTTTTCTCGGTTTTCATTGAATTGGTTTTTTCATCACTTTGGTGGGAAAATGATTTTCCACCATTTTTTTTAGCAATGGAAACAAATTATATCCCTTATTATAACAAATTATATCTATTTAATAGACAATTTTCATGTAAAACAAAATCAAACGAACACCAAAAGATTCAAAATTTCAATATTTTCCACGTGAAAAATTATACTAATCAAACACAATTAATTGACAATTTCCAGAAAAATAATTTTAGGCAATTCAATTCCTTAAAATTCATTTTCTTTCCATCCAAATTTCACTCTTGCAATCAAACGGGTCCTTAGTGCATTGATTTTAACACCACCTTCTTAAATAAATGACTAGATATTTGACACATAAGGGAGTGTAATCGAAGGGGAAACATATTTATTATATTCGTAATTTTACTCACGTCCCTTCCGAACCCTGAATCCAAATTTTCTTAAACATTCTCTTCCATTTACTCTCGAATCCTACTAGTCTCTTACAAGGATTCTAGTCTCTTATAAAAATCACCGTCCATACAAATTTTGTTATGTTGAAGCAGTTCTCTCTTAAAAAGAAAAGAGAGAGAAACCAACATTTTCTATGAATGTGCTTAACATTTGATTAATTTGACTAACGTGCTTGCTGCTTTATTGTTGGTTTTAAGTTCATAAATTTAGTTCTAGAAGACCTTTATAATTTTATTTTTTTAATGCAACCAGTAATTTGATAGCCCAATTTTTAAAGTTGGGTACGACAATCTCAGGTCCAACCCAGCATCACTGACACAGTAAATTGAACCCGAAAAATTTCCCAGAACTGCAACCAGCTAAAATTAGCTCTTAGTACTAATATCACTCATGAGTGAACTATCTTAAGAACTTTCATATACATTAGATGCAACAGTATACACAAATGTTGAACTACAAATGCTATCTATTGACAGCCATTTATATGTAACTTACATTATTCAGCATACTATTCGAAAATTTAGCCATAGCACCGAATAGAGTCGTTGCAACCTTTGTCTGCCGATTGTTTGAAACCAAATCGTCCCCCCTTTTCAAGATATTGCTGATGATACTCTTCGGCCCTGTAAAATTTCTTGGCAGGGAGAATTTCAGTTACGATCTTCCTATTCGAAAGCTCTTGCTGTTTATCCCTAGACTCCAGTGCTGCCTTTTCTTGTTCAGGTCTGTAGTAGTAAATTCCGGATCTATATTGGGTTCCGACATCATTCCCCTGTATTGAGAGCATAACGGAGTCATTAGTATGCACAGCCTAAAAGAAAGGATAAAAGGCACTTTTTTCCCACTTGTGGTTTCCAAAATGTACTGTCAAGCAACACAACCCTCTCGTCATTTAACCCCGCCAAGCAACACACATCATTCCCCTTAGTTCTCACTCCTTTCATTATTAAGTTGGGTAGCAAGAAAATTTTTGAGAGAGATGCTGAATTTCAGAGTTTCACAGTCACATCCGGCACATTATTCAAAACGAAATGATGAGCAGGGCAAGTGAAATTTTGTCGAGGCTTTTGCCACATTTCTAGTGGGATTTTGACTGATTGTCAACAATGAACAGAAGCAAATGTTTGCAGACATATCATGAGCGGGATAAGAGTTGAAGCATCTATGCACGTGTCTATCAGTAAAATGTAAATGGGATGAAAGGAGTACACTGATACACAATCTATTGAAAGAGTTTGTTGAAAATAGATTACTGTAATTGTGAGAAATTATGTAATCTCACCGAAAATTTTTCGATATAGAAAACCAAAGGGGCTATGGGTAGAGTCTTCTTATCCCTAAAAGAATAATCAAATGGCCAAACAACTAAGGCAAATGCAGATTTTGAATTTTAACTCCACAAGGTCATGACAAGTGCAAGAATAAACACAAAATAATTAGAAAACATCACCATTAGCAGCAATTGCTGCGGTAATGCTGACTCTAATGACAAAGGCATGGTTAAAATAACCATAATGCAATAATATCAATATTACTTATAAGTTACTAACTTAACTTTAATGGAGTTTTCTTTTATCCAAATATCCACTACTCGCACAAGTAACATCCAAATCTAAGATAATAACAACATCTACAAAACTTTATGTCTTGGAATTCGAAACTTTTAGCACTTATCAGACATGAGAACAAGAAATTTGGGTCCACCTGAGCACTCTGGCAACCTCATCCTCATCTGATTATATTACTATGAAACGAAATTAACCAAAAATCCCTAGTACTGCATTTGGAGACATGGAATTGGGTCCACAAATTCAAGAAGAAACTATAAGGCCTCAATTCCATTGCCCTAAATTTATTTTGTTCTATGAGACAGACAGCAAAATAAGACTCCGTTCACTGCAAAATAAATAGTGAAAAGGCACAGTTTGCTTCTATATCTATCGAAAAAGAAAACTCCAAATTTCAAAAGCAATAATCATCTGATAAAAAACTCAAGACAATTAACTCATAAGAAACAACAGTCACCTGGCGATTAGGAGTTGTAGGATCATGTCTCGCCCAGAAAACATCAAGCAGAGCCTCATAACTACACTCCTCAGGGTCATACTGGACACGAACCACCTCCGAATGGTTCGTGGTACCAGAACAAACATCCTGGTACGTGGGATTGTGCAAGGACCCCTGGGAGTATCCTACTTCAGTCTTTGTAACACCAGGCACTCTCTGGAAGGCCAATTCAACTCCCCAGAAGCAACCGGCCGCGAATTGCGCGAACTGCTGACCCGGAGCGGGTACATAATCGTCAGGTCCCTGCGCCATAGAAGAATCGGAAGAGGAATCCACGGGGGAGTCAGTGGAGTTGCGCACACCAAATCTGAACTTGTAGAGCCAGCTCATTCTTGGAGAGGTGAAATTAACGGAAGGGTTTTTAGCGGTGTAGGAGGAATTAAAGGGTGTTCGAGGGTTTGAAGATGGAAGAAATGACGAAGAGGGTGGCTATGGCGGTGGGGATGGTGATTATGAAGATCATTCTGAGTGGAGATTGCGTGTATAGAAACATGTCATTTTCGAGATATATATGTTTCATTCCAATTTTTTTGAAAAATAAATTTTGTGGTAGGAATATTTTAAAGAATGCGTAATTAAATAGGATTTTTTTTTTAACATTTAAGTATAAAATTATTTCATTAAAAAATATGTAATTTAAAATAAATTTTTTTAAAAAAATAGGAATCAAACGTGTACTAAAATATTTTTATTTTGGAGTCATAATTGTATTTTAAATTTATTCAATCAAAGAATTATATTTTAATTTGATTTTAATAGAATTACTTTGTGCAATTTCGTGAGAAATTGAAGTTTAATTTAAAAAAATCAATGTGAAAAATAGTTATTCAATTAAATTACAATTACAATTACTTGATTAAAAAAGTATAGTTAGTCGGAATTGAATTTCCTCTCAACATAACATTATACTATCAAATTTTGTCAACTTTTGTTTTATGCGATATGGATGTAAGAGGTTACGTGAACTTCACACAAGTCAATTTCGTGTAACATGTGTTTTTATTAAACAACAAATCAATTACGAAACCTACATTTGAATAAATTTATAAAATCATCCAAACTTTTAATTTTAAATTTATAACCACTGTTCATGTTCATTACTATTCATTACATAATGCCATGTGTTACTTTACAATTTATCAGTTTAAAATACAGTCAATTTTTTCATATAGGGTATGTTTGTTCTCTCATTATTGAAATAAAAATATAGTAATGAATAGTATTTGAATAAAGCTATTGTGCCAAAAAAAAATGCCCACTTTGATGACATACTCTCACATAAGTGTGGGATCGACATGGGAGCTACGTGAAGTATTAAAATGAAAAAACACCTCCCTCCCCCCGCCTGATGTGTGTGTCCGTCACCCTTCCCAGCACTGCAGATTCGTCCATAGTATTTTTTGGAGAATGTGTGGTTGAAAAGTAAAGTAACTTTATTGATTTGTGTGTACAATATTTTATGGGTGAATATGTGTGGAGAATCTTACTGTAACAAACAATTTTCTTGAAATAATAGTAGACAAACGGGGGCCTACTCTTTTCTCTCAACATCATTTTATGTAATTCTTTATATACAATTTTTATGTACATGTGGCATAAAATCCACTCATAAAAATGCCAAATGGAAGTTGATTGACTTTGGGTCTTCGTGACAAAACTTAATAATAAAAGTTTAACGGATTTCAAAAAAAAAAAAAATTAATGAATTACGCAGTTGAAAAGTTAATAAAAAGATCAAATATATTAACATCACATTTTTTTTAATAAGGGTGATTATATTACCTCTACGAATTGTGTTCGGTGCACTACAATTTTAAATATTTTCTTATTTATTTAAATATTCTTAAGTAAAGCTACGTAAATGGAATTTTAATATATATATTTTATATAAAAAATCTATTGTTCCATCACAAACGTAAACCTTTTTTCCTCCTTTTTCCCTCAACTGCGAACGGTGCACAACTTTTTCTTCGAACTGCACCAAGTAATACTATGAGAAGATCAATTGGAATATTGTAAAGCAGTGTGTTCAATCAAGACAACCAACCAACCTTTTGCACTTTTTTACTTTATTCCCACGAAAAATAAAAACAAAAATATAAACAATTATAATCAAAACTATACAAATAAACATTCTCAAAACAACATCTATCTTTTACACAACCACTTTACCATAAGACATTCAAATTAATCTGTCAGTACAATAATGATTGACAATGTTTGACGTGACAAAATTTGAAATTGATTTAAAAAACAGTTTTTAATTTTTTTTAAATAGATAAATATGATAATGTCAACAAACTTTATCAACATCATTGTACAAATAGATTAAACTAGTTAAGTAAATCCTTCACAATTAAACCATTTCTAATCAACAAATCATAAGCCCCTCCAAACTTATTAATGGAAAACTCAGAAAATGAGATCAAACCCAATTCAAAACATTAACTTCCGCAAGAAGTTCTTATCATCATTTTAAAGTACGTTAACAATATATTTTGAACGAAAATCATAATAAAGGAAAAGATTTTCTGATCAATGAAGTGTTAAAAATAAGAACGAAAATATAATAAATAAAGGTCAATATTTTTTTACAATCACTTTTTCTACATAAAATTTGTATTTATAAGTTAGTAAATTTCGGAAGAGTTGGCGTGAGTTAAAGAAAGTTGTAGAAGTTGACATTTTCCAAAAAAACGTGTTATATTAATTGACGTGTACAGAGGAGCAACAAAGCAGTTTTGTTTGTTCACATAGCACAACTTATCCTATTTCCCTTTCCCTCTAGAACATTTAGGCTTCGTCAGGAATGAGGATAAGATTAACAAAAGAAAAACGTGCAACAAAACTTATCTAGTTCAGTCAAACATACTAATACATGCCGCTAAAAACACGAATACATGCAACATAGGAGTATAATCATGTCTCGTTACAAATTGTGATTGTTCTCAAAAGCTTTCCCAACAACCTCGCTTTTACGAATCCTAAACAGAGTTTTTAACGATTACCCATAGATATCAAAGGTCAAATTTAAAAAGTGATTTGCTTCAACTAATAGATCGACGGCCTTCACGACTTTCCTTCTTATATGGGTTTGATCTTGAAGTGTAGGGAGATTAGAGAGAACACAAAACACTTTAGATCCTGCAATGACAAGAGAAAAAACATCCATTTTGATCCCAAGTATAATAACATCAAAAATTACACGAAACACCTAAAATCCTGCAAGAGAAAATGAAAAAGATGCAACCTTCGTGAAAAAGGAGAAATGAATTCAACAAGACAGCAATTCTCTGTTGAGAAAAAAATGTTACCATGGTGTTACAATATATCGGTTCAGGAACACTGTACAATATGTTGCAAGCATCACTCGTCAAAGAATGAGTGAAACGGTCAAATTTTAAATTTCATCTATCAATGACTCAATGGATCACATATTCTACAGTAAGGGATATACGTTTGCAGTGTAGATCAATTAAGCATAGTAGAACGACCCCTCTGTTCTTTCGCAAGCTTGGTATTCAATAACTTTACTTGTACGAATTGACTAATGAATATCTATTGTCATCTTTTGTGTGTCATATTATGGGATGTTGCGTCGCAATGAAGTTATAAATTACGCGAAGGCTTTGAGGAAAATTGGTTAAATAAAGCAAATGCAATTGATAGATTTAAGAGTTCTAGATGGATGGCATGAAAGTTGAATAGTTATCATGGAACCAAAAGGGAAGAAAGATGTCTAAGATATATCTTGTTGAAAAAAGCAAAGTAGATGTATACATCAAGGCATGTTAGGTATAGTATAGTCCATCAAGTCACAAGTGCATTAGGAAGAAAACTAAAAAGATCCATTTCATTGTAACCAGATGACATAAAGATAAGAGGAATCACTTGATGGAACCATAGCTTTAAATTCTATCAAATCTTGTACAGGTAGAAATATCAATTATGCTAGAAGCATCTGAAAATCAAAAGTGAAGGAATCCACTAAGAGGATGGAACCATAGCTGTAAATTCTATCAAATCTTGTAAAGGTAGAAATATCGATTATACTAGAAGGATAGAAGGATCTTAAAATCAAAAGTGAAGGACTCCACTAAGAGGATGAAAATGAAAAGAGCAACTGGTACAAACAGAATCCTCATTGAGTATGCAAGTGTATCCTAAAGGGTCTGAGAGGCCTAATAAGTGGGGGAACAAAGTTATAATGCTTATTTATAAGAATGAATTAGACATTTATGCTTGTCCATACTATAGAAGCATTAGGTTCGTGGCTCATCTTACGAGAAATTAGAAAGTACATGTTAAGGCGTGATTAAAAGGTAATCTGTATCATTTTTATCTTTTATCTTAGGGTACAAACACATGGAAGCATTTTAAATAATTCAAAGATTGATGGAAAAGATTGATGGAACAGTATAGAGCAAGGAAAAAAATGTTTTTATATTTTTTCAATTTAGAAAAAGACATATCATACGGTGAGTAGGGAAGTGTGACCGTGTGTGCTGGAGATGAAAGAGACTTCAACCAGACATATTAATGTACTTGAGATATGTGTGATGGAGTAGACATGACTCATGAGTGTAAAATCTAGTGGGAATTGTAAAGAATTTCCTCTTACTATACCAACCCCTTTTTCCAAGCTTCCCCAATATTGCACGGGTGCATCGGAACATTTTTTGTAGTACAACGGAATCAGAACCTATAAATATATACCTTCTACTATAAATAAGAACCTAGCAACCGGAAAATGGCAAAGAAATCAAAAAACACTCTTCTTGAAAGACCCCTCCACAACAAAAGAAGTGCCTTGAGTGAATTAGCGAGGCAAATAACTCAAAAGAAACCACTTATTTACTTCTTATTTCTTGGAAAAGTGTAATCGTCCAACATTCTTCTAGCCTCACACTTATATACTTCTTAGATTTCACGTAGCCACACTAATCTGCTACCCACTCCTTCCTTACGACGTGTTAACCATACAAGTAAAGCAATAGTTAATTGCAAATCAAGGCCTCAAACACATCACCGTTCTATCACCTTCATAATCAAGGCACTAACTGACATTCTTATTAAAATTCCAACACTTTGTATACCCAAGAAATTACTCTCAAGCATTTCAAATCGAAAACATTTAAGCGTAATCAAACATGTAAACTAACATCACTCACAAACTTTATGTTTTCTTAGTTCAATTCTAACAAAAAAGTCTGAAAAGAAAAATATGAAATAGGTCAAACCAATGCCTCACCTTACGTTTACCTTTCAAGAAAATCTGTCACTTCAGAAATTTCTTAATTCAAAACAATGGCCGCCACAATAATAATGAATAACAGATCATCAGTTAAGAGTTAATAAAGAAACTTCTAACGCCAATTACTGGTCATTCATATGAATGAAATGATAACACTCATCAATCAAAACTCGCGCCACATGCCTCTTCGTTAAACATTGCCCAATAAACAGAATTGATTCAAGCTACAATCAACTGAATTCAGGAAAAATTGCGAATAATCATACCTGAACCAGGTAATAAAATATACGTAGACCCTCAGGATCTTTGCTGGTCTGGACATCCATGAGAGAGCCAATCTTGGAGGTGGTAAATGAGATGTGTTCGTTCCCCATTACAATCTCCAACTCCTGCCTCCCCACGCGGTCCGGTTCCGGCCAATTGTTGTCATCCTCCTTCAGTATCTACAACACAATTCGTTAAAAGTCATTATCGTTAAAAAAAAATATTAAAACCCTATCAGCGAGAGAATGAATCAAAAACTTGAAAAAGTGAACTGCAGCGGCTGCGGCGTACCTCGGATTCGGAGACAATGCGACGGCACTCCTTGAGAACGGAGGGGGTTACAAAGACCTCCTTGCGGATCATGGTGTCGTTCTTGTAGTTAGAGTTGTTAGCATAACGGAGCTTGCCATCGGGTCGGAACTCGAACTCCAAGAATTCGTGCCCGAATTTTCCTTTGTGGCCCACGTAGTACCGTAGATAGAACTCGTCGTTTTCTTCGCCGTCGGCCATTCTTGAGCTTGGAAGGGTTTCGTTTTTTCTGCACTTCTTTGTATGGTTTAGGCCGGGGATAGAGAGAGACCTGGATTTTTCTGGTACTGCAGTATTTCTTATATGGGCTTGGGCTGTTGTTAAGGCCTGTAAATCATAGCCCATAAACCTAGGCCCAGACCGACCCAAGTTGCCCTTGAAGGGAAAATATTAATGCAAAATTGAAAGAAAAATATGTATCGCTGAAATGATGTTAAAATCATTGTTTTAAAAAAGCGTGAAACGTGACTAGACGTGAAAGTCAAATTTAAGCTTCAAGAGCCTAAGAGAGCTTAGGAAAGGCCTATGCGTAAAAAAAGTTATTTATTTTTATTATTATTTTAAATACTTAAATCATTGTAAAAATTATTTAATAATTAAAACAAAAAATATCAAGCATCTAAAATTAATAAATTTCATATTTACTAAATAATTCCTAAAATTAACCAACTATAAAATTTTATGTAGTAAAATTATAAGATATATATTGATAATTATACAGTCTTATCAGTATAGATAAGTCTGAGAGAGTTTATTTCGTTACAATTGTAACTTTCATTTTGAACTGTATAAATACAGGTCTAGATTCTCAATAAAATACACGCTTGAGTTTGACTCTTACAGTTTCTTTTTGAGTAATGTTATTCATCTCCAATGGAGATGAAAACGCAGTTTAGATGACTTTAAATGATAGGTTAAATGAAAGGTGAAATTAAATAACTTATTTAATTTCACATATCATTTAAAGTTACCTAAACTGTATTTTCATCCTCACTGAAGATGAATAGCATTACTCTTTTTTTTTTCTTTTTTTTTTTTTGGTTCTTTTACTTTTATTTCATGTTATGGACCCAAATACCTCAAAATCAAAGTGAATTAATTAGTTCATACCTTTGATCCATGTAGACAATGAGATGGTCAATTTTCGATGAACCAGCACAATCGTTCCCCATTGTCATGGACACGTTCTCCTATGCCATTAACTTGTCTTTTGACCACACTGTAGAGTTATACAACCATTTAAAAATTGTTTGACTTCCACATGTGTGGTTGCACTTTTGTTCTAGAATTTGGCTATTGAATGTATATTCCATAATTTGAATTACATAATAACTTTTTTCATTTCCAATCAGAATTGGTCACTGCATGCCGTCGCTGTTTTATTAATTTTTTTTTTTAATTCCATCGTGAATTGCTCACTGCATGTTAGATGTATTGCATTAGTCTTATTTATTTTTTTATCATTTGAATAATTATCACGTTCTCATTCTTTTTAACACAGTATAATTTATTAATTTAGGGTGTATTTGAAAGATATTATTTTGAAAAAATGTATTTTGCAATAGTAAATTGATGGAAAATGTGTGGTTGACAAAGAAGGAAAATTTATTGATTTGATAGAAAATATTATTTTATTGAAAAATATGTAGTTGAAAATGAGTAGAAGAATGAAAATGAAAATTTTAATGTGTGTCAAACAGAGCCTTAGTACTCATAGATACGTCTATTGCAAATATTTGTTGCTCCTGAAGTATCGCAACGGTATTATTAATACTTCAGAAAAATATTATCGCTCCTAAAGAGCACGATTCATAATTTTAATATTCCAAAAAAATATTGACTTATTACTCTTAAAGAAGTAATGATAAGATACAACGTGCTCTCTAAATAACACATATTTCAAATAATATATTATTAGTGTTTATTCTAGAAGGAAAAATATATATTTCATATCATGTTGATATTGACTACTTAATTAACTATTATGTGATGTTTAATCATATTCTTCAAAATTAATTATATTTTCTTTTCCTTTATTGTGTAGTTAATCAAATAACAAAAATCACAACTTGAGTTTGCTGCACTTGACATATTTGGTAAAAACTGTCTGTCATGTGTCCTCGATACTAATATTCATCTTGTTTTAAAAGGCCCGTGAGTGAAAATAAAATAAGGAAACAAACAATTCATATAGGACGATGTAAAAACACTTATCTTCCTTCATCATCATCTTCATGGTGAATTGAAAATTGAATACCTCATTAAGAAAGATCCACATGTTCTTTAGAAAAAATTTCTGAAATATTTGATCATCAGATGATTATAGTTCTTCTTAAAGTCCATTATAAGTGAATGTACTTTCGTTTGCAAGACTTTAAAACTATTAATGGATACAATTCTGAAATGTTTAGAATATGTTCAAAATTGACTTTGTATGAAGAAAAACTCCTTGATGAAAATTTGTTGAACAAAACTTTTTTCACCTTTCACGCCTCGAATGTGCTCCTACAGCAACAATATTGTGAGCGTGGTTTCGAAAAATATTCAGAACTTATATCTTGATTGCTTGTTGCTGAACAAAATAACAAGCTATTGATGAAAAATTATGGGTCGTATCCAACTGGTTTTGTACTATTGTTGAAACAAATGGCACTGCATTACCCGAAACAAATGTAATATCAAGACAAGGACATGACACATGGACACGCATTTGGACGCGAACGCGAACGTAGACATGAAATAAACCATAGACGAAATAATCAACAAAGTTATCAGAATAAGACAATAATTTCAAAAGGCAAAAAGCAGAAAAAAGTAGTATATCCAAAAAAAGAGTACGAAAAAAAGTTGCTTTAGATGTGGAATGAAAGAGTATTGGGCACGTACCTGTCGTATAACAAAATATCTCGTAGATCTCTACACTAACTCAAAAACATTGAAATGATGTTAAATACATTTTCTGTTACCTAAAAGGAACTATTAATTTGTGATTATTTTATTCTCAAAAACCAGAATCTACTTTATTGGGATATGCCAATGCAGATTATCTCTCTGGTCCATATAAATTTAAATCACAAGCATGATATGTGTTCACGCGAGGAGGAACAATTATATCATGGAAATATGTGAATCAAACCTTAACAGAAACATCTTCATACCATTTTAAAATTATTACAATCCATGAAACAGTCAGAGAATGTGCATGATTGAGAAACATAACCCATCATATCCAAGAATCTTGCGAAGTAACTTCAACAAACAATAATTCAACAAATTTGTATAAAATAATGCAACTTGTGTTACACAACTCAAAGGAGTCTATATCAAAGGTGACATGACAAATCATATTTCTCCAAAATTCTTTCATACAAATAAGTTTCAGAAGAATGTCGATATCGATACTTAACAAATTCGCTCAAGTGAAAATGTGGCTGATTTATTCATAAAAGCACTGTCGACATCAATATTTAAGAAATTGTTGCACGTGATTGGAATGCATCGATTCAAAGATCTTTAGCCCCTGTTTGATCAATATTATTTTTTTTATTCTCATTCTCCTATTTATTTTCAACCAAACATTTTTCAATAAAATAATATTTTTCATCACATCAATAAATTTTTTTTCTTTTTCAATCACACATTTTCCATTAATCTACTATTCTAGAATATATTTTTTCAAAATAATGTGGTTCGAACACACCCTTAGTGATTTTCTTTAAGGGTTGTAGCTGAACTCTTTTTCCTTAGTCTAGGTTTTGTTCCATTAAATTTTATTAACAAGATTTTAATAAGACAACATTTTCTCCATACTCCAAAATATTAACAATTAATTGTACTCTTTTTTTTCTTTATTTAATTTTTTCCCATTAGATTTTCATCAAACAAAGTTTTTAACGAGATAATCATTGTTCAAATCATTATCGGCTTGACGGAGGTTGGAGTTCCTCAGATGATGAGGGATGTAAAACTATAAGATATATATGGATGATTATACAATCTTATCATCATAGATAAGTTTTATCAAGTTTAGAGAGCTTATTTCATTCCAATTGTAACTTTCATTTTGAACCCTATAAATACGGGTTTTGATTCTCAATAAAATACACACTTGAGTTTTGACTCTTATATTTTTGTTCTATTACTTTTATTTCATAACATTTTGAATAAAATGTAAAAGTTAGATTATTTTTCATATTTTCTACTAAATAAATCTTATTTAATAGATTTATAAGAATTACATATATACTTTTAAAGTTTTCAACAATACCATAACTCTCAAAATCACAATTATATAATATAGATAGTATTGTAACTTTAATCTTATCTAAATCTTTATTAGATAAAGTAGTTTTTTTATTTTTGTATTGATAAAATTAATTAAAAACTTGAAATTAAAGTCAAATAAAAGTTTTTTTTTTAAAATAATAAACTAAATTTTAATGATTTTTTTAAAAGGGCAAAAAATAAAATAAAAAATTAATAAAGCACGCATTATGTTGAAGCTTAATTCATGCTTATTATCAAGACAAAGCGCTTTGTCCACATCTAGACGACGCCTTGTGTATCGTCTAAATGCACTTTGAAGAACACAAGTTGAGATTGTAGCATCTCTCTTGTATTTTTTATATATTTTTTTTCTCTTTAAGCTTTTTTGTTATGTCAGGAACCATAGTTTCTTTCTCACCTTTCCAACCAATTCATAAATATTCATTTATTATGTGGATCGAAAAATTTAGCCCTCGTCTGGACTCCATTAAAATGAGCTTTTAGAAAAGACATAATGTTTTATTTGGAGAATGTTTGATTTTAAAAGAAGGAAAATTTTTGAATTTATGTATATTACACTAAATTAATTGGTTGTTGAAAGTAAATTCTTTCTTGTTCTTTTTCTGTTTTTTGCAAAGACAATTATTCATAATATTGATCGAATACCTTAGCACTAATATTCTCATGAGTTTATTGTATGAATAATGTTATTGAAATTATAACTCCAGTCTAGACGACAGTAATGTGATATTAAATGATAAGTGAAATTAAATCACTTATTTAATTTTACCTTTCATTTAGCTTATCATCTAACGCTACTTAGATTGCGATTGCTACTCCAGTTGAGCTATACAGTATTACTCTTCTTGTGTATAAAACAACTCTCGATTGTCACTGAACTTTCTTAAATAATTTTCAACTACCATTCAACTTTAAATGTTCAGCAAATTACCCTGAAATTATTAAAATATTATCCTATTTGTCACTTCGTCACTCCTTATTTTAAAAAAGTTAACAAATTTGATGACTTAATCTAAGTGTTTTCTCATACATCATTCTATCTATCATCTATCTAATTCTTTAACTTTTTGAAACCACGAGTGATGGAATGATGGATGTGATAATTTTTGATGAGTTCAGTTTCAACTTGAAGAATATTTAAACTTCAACGACAATTGAAAAATATATAGAAAAATTTAGTGACAATTTAGAGGACTCTTAGTGGGTATTTGGTGGAAATTAAAATTAAATTTTTAGTAGATTATAATAGAAGTTTTTGTGGTTGAAAAGTTGGGACCCATGAAAAATGTAGTTAATATTGATTATTTAACTTTGATTTAGATTAAAATCTGATTTTAATCCGAAACAAACAGGGCCTAAATTCAAAAATAACTAAGAAACATTTAAAAAATTAAGTGACAATTGAAATATTTAACTTATCATCCAAAACTTAGAAATATTTCCCCAAATTTGGGTTGGTCAAACCTCTCCACGTATAACAATAAAGGTTCGTTTGATTGTAAATGTGAAATTTGAGTGGAAAAAAAAATGAATTATAGGGAATTGAATTATCAAGAATTTGTTTTACTGAGAATTGTAATTAATTGTGTTTGATTGATATAATTTTTCACCTGAAAAATGTTGAAAGTTTGGTGTTCGTTTCGCTTTGTTTTTATGAAAATTGTCTATTAAAGTAATAATTTTTTTTTATCATTGAGTCTAGAATTTGTTCCAATTGTAAAAAAAAAAAATTTAAAAATTATCATACCAAATACCATTCGTTTGACTTTATTTTGCATGAAAATTGTCTATAAAAGTAATAAATTTTTTTATCATTGCGTCTAGAATTTTTTCCAATTGTAAAAAAAAAAAAAAAAAAAAGCAAGCTGGGAAACCATTTCTCCCACAAACAATGAGAAAATGAATTCCACAAAAAAGTAAGAAATTGTGCACGTGTGAGTGGAAACCAAGAAAAACAATTCTAGGGAAGACTTTGCAATCAAACAAGCTAAGCCCCCATTTGGTGCACATTTTGAAGGTAAGAATGTATTTTTACTGTTGATGTGATGAGAATATGTGGTTGAAAATGAGTAGAATAATGAGAATGAAAAAAATAATGTAGACCAAACAGGGCCTAAAACTTGAAAAAATGAAAAACAAGTTCTTATTTCCATGAAATTTTTTCCATATCAAACAGGCTCTAACAATTCTCATGTTAAACCTATCTTTGATAGAAATTAAAATTTAGTTTTTTTTTTAAAAATTTAAAGTCAATAATTAATTTTAACGGGCTCACACAACTTTCGAAGTATATTTTTAATAATTTTTTTTTATCAAAATATGTTAAAATTTGATTTTAAACTCCATCAAACATGGCTGGACAATTTGGTCTCCGATACAATTTACGTAAACTATAGGGCCTTTGGTCAAAATCCTCGAGACTATGTCCTGTTTGGTCCCCATTATAAGATTTTTGGAAATAATGTATTTTAGAATAGTAATTTTTTGGAGAACTTTTAGTTGAAAATGAAGGATTTTTTTTTTTTGATTTACGTATAATGTTAATAACAACTGAGAAAAAAATGTATTTAAAAATTTTATATGGCCAAACAGAGCTATATAAACCTCAATCGGTGCATTTCTCATACGAAATCTATTCGTCACCTGACAGAAAGTTCATATTTCCATTATAAATCTGCTCGTCTTCCCGTTAATTCTTCCGGCGTCGATCCGATTCCCGCTTCTCTGTCCGTCCGAAGGAGAATATTCTAGACGCTACATCGATTACTGCATCCAATCATGACAACCGAATAGTAAATCTCCCTTCCTTTCGCTTTCAAAATTAAGGGAAGATAAGAAAAATATTGTTTATTTTAGCTTCGAATTTGATCAGATCCGCATCGGTTTTGATTAGAACTTTTACGAATTATGCTGTACTATGCCCTTGATTTATTATTTTTTAGATTTTTAGGTTCCATTTTTTTATTAGAACTAGGTTGTTCTAGACATCAGATTCATTTGTGTTAAATTTAGCTGAGATCTTACACAATTTGGCTATAGTTTGATATTTTTAAATATTCATGCTCGTTAAAGTCTCGGAACCGTGCCATTTGAACGATGAAAAAAATATCAACCGCAGCAAAACAACGCGTTTTTGTCCTTAAATACGGATCTAGTTTTATTGCTGAGGTTAGACTGGTTGAAGCTTTATTTATAGAAGCAAAATTTAGTTTCTTGTTGCCCATTTGTTGGCAATATTCATCTAATATGAATTTGGCTTTACATGGCAGTATCATATTTCAGCTGCGAAATTGGGTCATAAAGTTGGTGGACCATATAATTGGTTCTGTGCATAGAAACTGTGGCTAGAATATGATGTAATAGGCGATGTAGCTCTGCGGGAAATATTTTTTTTGATAAACAAATAATTATATCTTTATTCTTTTTGAAGTCCATGCTAAGATTTTGTATGACACATATACTTAGGATCCTAACTAGTAAGCATTCCTTTTGAAGTAAATAAAGTTTCATCTACAGACATGATACCAAAGTAATATATTAAAAAGATCATGCAATTGAGCCACTATAGATGGTGTTACTAAGTGTTAATATCTGTCTGTCTATCTGGAACAGGGAAGAATTATGAGATTTTGGTGAGAAAGTTTTGGACTTTTTGCAATGTTTAGTTTCCATAATGTTATTAATCCACTGTGACAGATTCAGAGAGTTCTGAAACAAGGATATGTTTTGGGGGTTGTGTGTGTATTTTGGTCTCTCTTTATCAAATTTACTGTTTATATGAACAAGTACATTGTATGTAATTCTTTGCAATTGTAAATGATATTATATTACTTATTTAAATACGTGTGGTGTCTTGCAGTGACTACTTGTTCAAACTTCTTTTAATCGGAGATTCAGGTGTTGGCAAGTCATGCCTTCTTCTGAGATTTGCTGTAAGTCTTTAGATGTTGCTCAAGTATAGTTGGTTGCATAAATTCTGCAATTCATAACAGATGCTTTTTTGTTTTGGCAAAGGCAGTTGATGTGGGGTAGTTATTTTTATTTTTATGTTTCAAATTCTTTTTCCCTTCACTGCAACTGATTTCGCCTTGTAGACATAACTAATTTCTTATATTTTTTGTTCACTTCCAACAACCAGCCTCCCAGCCCCCCTCCGCACCCCCCAATAAAAAAATAACAATGAAAGAAAACAATCTCAGGCTTCCTAATTTTTTTCGTGGGCTTCTTTTGCTCATTGAATTGAAATTTGTTGCGAAGGCAAGCGATAGATTCTGAATCTAAGAGTTCCAATTTAGAGACCAAAAGTTTCAAATCAAATCTTGTAGCTCCTCAAGAATGAACAAACCACTGTCATTATTTGCACAAAGTGGCTACTATCACTTCAAATTATAGTTCTATTGTTGTCAAATAACAGAATAGTAGTAAAATGTTGGCATCAAATGATATGTTACTTCATTAGTACTAATATGCAGATTAAGGTGATGCATCAACCATTCTATTGAATTTAAATTTTTGGATTGATAAGAGATCAATGTTTATACTCGTTAGTTGTTAGAGTGGTATTCAACCATTATCTTGACAATCAAATTCTTGGTTTGGACTTGGGATCTTTGATTTCATCACTATGCAATGAACAATGTGGAAATTCAACCGTAAAGCACTACAGAACTGGAAACTTCCATTTACCCAAGGGCATGCTGTTTTTGGTTGTATGGGCTTTTAAAAAGTGCAGCTAGTAAGCTACGAATGGTTTTTAGTTAATCTTTACTTTCTTGAGGTTTCTTTAGTTAATTGATTCGGTGCAGTTATGGTTATTGAGTTGTTTTGTGTGGAATCTTGTAGTTAAGTTGTACTTGCCTTTCTAAACTTGTAATGCCAGTTTTAACATATAGGGCGTGTTCGGTAGAGATTAAAATTGGATTAAAATTGAAAAACTAGCCGTTATTGTTGACTTTTATTAGACAAGTGGGACCCAATAACGATCATATTTTCAATTTTAATTGGATTTTAAGTTGTACCGAACAGACCCATAGTATGCTCAAGTTGTAATTCTTCACACATTTTTCTACTACACGATTTTCACAGAGGTGGAAGTTCAGGGGATTTTGAACATTATACTAATGTTAAGATTTTATAGTGCTTCCTATATAAATAAGAAAGTAATGAGTATACTGTTATTTTTACTATGTTACAGGAATGATTTTCTTAGTTCTCAGTTATTCAGTTAATACAACTATTTGATTTAAAAGTCACACTGTAAGACTATCAATTATGCTCCATAGCTCTTTCCTTCCCCATTTTTGTAAAATTTTGAGTAGGTTGGAATTTTACCCCTTTCTGTTAGGCGCTCTAAGTTTGTAAATAGGCTTCTGGCTCTACTTTTCTTCAAATCGAACTGATATGTTCTGTTCATGAACCAATTGGTATGCCTCTTAAATTCCATGGAGAAAGTTCTATCAGTAACTTGCTAATACTACTTTATCAGTCTTAGGTAATAGGAGATTAGTTTGCATTCCCATCATTACAATTCAAGCTGTGTGCTGCTTTGCAAGGGCAATGAAATTTTGATTTTTGCTTTCTAACAAACTGTTGAGTTTGTTTTGAATATAGATTAATAACTGACCTTTATTTATTTTTCTCATGCAGGATGATTCCTACTTAGACAGTTACATCAGTACAATTGGTGTCGACTTTGTAAGAGATTAGACTTCATTGGTTGATAAACTTTACTTGGCACAATTTGAAGCCTTGACTGTTTTTCTGCTTTTGTAGAAAATACGCACTGTGGAGCAAGATGGCAAGACAATCAAACTTCAGATTGTATGTTTTTGTACCTCTAAGTTTTTGCCTGATTATTGTTTGAATTGGTCCCATGGGTTAGTGGTTGAAACTCTTATATTTTTTCTTAATTTTCCTTGTCGGTATTAGCAGAGTACAATGATTCACCCACTATACTTTGGAATGACAAAAAAAAGATGTATATACAAAATTTCATGTCCTTAATCTCTTGCTTGAAATCTTTGGAGAAACCAAGTTAATGCGGTCAATTTTCAGAATGAAACCTATCTTCAATTAGCTGCTAGCACAGCTCTAAGCATTCGTCAAATTTTTCCCATAGAAACCAAGTTAACGCAGTCAATTTTCTTCAGAATGAAACTTATCTTCAATTGGCTGCTAGCACAGCTGTATGCATTCGTCAAATTTTTCCCATAAATTTTAGTCATTTAGTTCTAAACTTAATGCTTCTGATTGCTGGAGACTTTCGTCTATTGCATAAAGATTGTCTATATGTATGATGAAAAATCATGTGTGTTACGTGTACAAGAATGCAGTTGAACTCCAGCAAAATTTGGCTGATACAATTTGTTATTATTTTCGGCTTGCAGTGGGATACTGCTGGACAAGAACGCTTCAGAACAATTACTAGTAGCTACTACCGTGGCGCACATGGAATTATAGTAATTTTCTTTTTAGCCTCATTATCTGTCGTCATTAATCTAGTTTAGCGTTTTTAAATATTTCTGTTGGTGGAATATTCTGGCAGATAGTGTACGATGTGACTGACCAAGAAAGCTTCAACAATGTGAAGCAATGGTTGAACGAAATTGACCGCTATGCTAGTGAAAGTGTTAACAAGCTTCTAGTTGGAAATAAGTGTGACCTGGCCGATAATAGAGCTGTCTCATATGATACAGCTAAGGTACAGATCTTGTCATTTTGCATGTGTACTATTTGACAAACTAATTTTAATTGATATCCCTTCACTTGCTGTTTAGGCTTTTGCTGATGAAATTGGCATTCCGTTCATGGAGACCAGTGCAAAAAATGCCACTAATGTTGAACAGGCTTTCATGGCAATGGCTTCTGACATTAAGACTAGGTATTCTTCATTTTTGTATGATGTATTTTTTTTCTCCTCCAAAATTCTGAGATCTGTTTTTTACCAGAAAAGTGGTACTTGTAATTTCTTGAGTACTGTTTCCTTGTTAAGTGCTTATGTGAAAGTGTTTTTTTTTTTAATTATGTGGTTGACAAAAAATTGATTTTCAAATAATTACTTTCAAACAATGGCTAAATATCAATGCTATAAGAACCGGCATGGTTGGTTCACCCGTAGAAAGGGAGACCTGTCTGGGTATAGCTTAACGAAGGCATGTTAAAAACCTGGATGAAACTCGGTCAAGTTCCCTACATTTTTGGGTTGCATTTTGTTGACATAAAAAGGAATGATTTTGTTAAGGAGCGATTGAATCCTGCATATATCAATCCTTGATATCATACCACCTTAATGTCGGGAAAATTAACTTATGTTTGTAAATCTTCTATTATTTTTGATGTCTGGTTGAACCCTTTTTCACTGTTAACCCTTCACCTTTTCTGAATCATTCCCCGACCTGGATTTCGAAACAGGGTTAAGTATTTTCCTTTTAAAACTCTGTCATAATAACTGCAGGATGGCAAATCAACCATCAAACAATGGAAGGCCTGCCACTGTGCAGATTCATGGACAACCTGTCGGCCAGAAGAGTGGCTGCTGCTCTTCTTAGTCGACTATTGTGACTTCATGAGATCATATTCTCATCAATACCATTCAGTCGTGGAAGACTTTCACCAGTTGACAATCAAGCACTTCGACCCAGCAGTTTATATTAGTTCCATTCTTTTAAATCTATTCGATTTCCAAGTCCCTGTACAAATTGCGAACTATTGCTTATCAGTCGTATATGTTTGTTGGTATATCTCCTATTTCCCGTAGCTCTGTCCACAGGTAACACTATCATAGCCATCAGTTGAGTCCTATTTCAGGCTGCTAGCCTCAGCACATCTGGAAACAACTATGTATGTGTTGATTTGTGTTAACATTAAAATTCAGACAAGCTTGTGATAAAATGCTATTTTGGCTACATAGTACTATGGTAGTGGTTTTTGATGATTTTGTTACGATGCTGTTAAGATCTATTGTAGTGCGAATAGTTTAGACTATACCATGCTCCCCCGGGATATGGACGTATGCTGATTCAAAGGTTATATGTAAATGGGACACGTGAATCCCGTGCGAATAAGCAAGAATCACCTTGCAAGGCTATTGCATTGTTGTGTGACTGTTGTATCTCATTCTATAATCAACCTGTGGTCTTAGAAATTAAATTAGGAGCTTGTTTTGAGCTCCATTTTTTTCTTCAAAATGCATTTTGGAATAGTAAATTGATGCATAAAAGTTGAATACCCAAAATTTAGTTTATTTAACAAATGATAAACGTGTAAGAAAATAAAATATTATTTGTTACATTGTCAGTGTGGCAAATTGATATCAATCTAATCTTGGACGAGTATTATGTGACAGTAAAGTGTATTCTAAAATGCCTTTGGAGAATAAGGAATCAAATAATGGTTTACTTATCACCAAATCTTGTTTCGGTTGGTTATACGAATTAGAACTTTTAAGCTTATAAAGATTCTCGCAAGTCTATATCAGCATTGTTCTTTAGACTTGGTTGTAGGGTCATTATATGAAAAAGTATCAAGCAATCATGCATTGTTGATTCCGCCATAGAGGCCGATTATGTCGAAGCTTGTGAAATTGCTTAAGAAACTGTATGACTTGAGAAATTTCTAATAAACATAGAGGTGATGCCTGCATTTGCACAACCTTTGACATTGTATTATGATAAAGGTAGAGCCAGCAAATGAAGAACCAATGAGTTATCAAATTGTTAAGACACAAAATGTGCAGTCCAATTCAAATGGCCCAAGAAAGGAAATGACCCAAGAGAAGAAACCCATTTAGAGAGATCGGGGTAAAAGCTCAACCAAGAATGTTATTAAATATGATGAAAGCCCAAAAACAAAGCCTGCAGAACGCCCAGATGTTGAGCGAATGAAGTATCCTATAATCGCCCAGAGCAGAAGACCAATTGTCGCCCAAAAATGCTGAGTCGCCCGAGTCCCAGCGATGACTAAAGCTTGTTGTTATCTAAAGTCACGATTTAAGGTGGTTTGAGCACATCACAATTACGCCCCACGATCTGAGAAAGTTGGTGACAAGCAGTTATGAAGAAGACGTGGTTATAGGAGTTACACACGGTAGTTATTGGCCAGTCGGCCATTATGAAAGAAATGGGTAGTTACAAACAGTTTCTAAACGATTAAAAACTGCCCAAACCGTATAAAAGAAAGAAGAAGACAACGAAGATAGTCCCGAAAAAATTCACTCTCAAACAGAGAATATGTAATTTACTTTTTCTTAGATTAACTTTAATTACTTCAATCTTCTTGTACTTGTGTGCTTGCGCCCCTTGGAGACATCTTATTCGCGTCCAAACTGTAATCTTCATATTCGATAAACACCCATTTTTGGGACTTTGTTCCAAGAGGTTTGTCCTTTACACAATCGTCTGATCCCTTTTTAATTGTTAGCGAGTAAACGCGCGAAACAATTTGGCACGCCCAGTGGGACAGTTGGTGTTTGAAGATACAAAAGGAAAACATTATGCCTCATAAAAGTTCTGATAAAGCACCAGCAAGTCACAGAATAGTCCAGTCTGTGATCGAGCGATACGAGGAGCAGCAACATTCTCCTTAGACGGAAGGACAAACTTCAAGCAGTCACAGTCGTTATGAACCAATGACAGAGTTGAGTCCTCGAACCATGCGTGCATTGCTTGGAGAACTCACACAAGATGTCGTCGAACATGTAAATTTACGAAACATCCATAATATGGAAAAATTTACCTAGAATGGAAATGTTCACTATGATAACATGGCCAAACAATTAAGTGTTTTGAATGATCTTATGAGCAAATTAGTAGGCCAAGTATGTCAACCAACCATACCCATAGGAAGTCATTTCCAAACCAGGACAATTGTGGGACATACTTCACCACACAATTCCTCTGGTTTGAACCCAGGTCCAGGTCTAGAAACATTTTTCTGCCATTCCACCTCAAATCAGGGGGTTAATGGAGCGCCAAATTTGAATGGTGATAATGTGACTACCAACCTGGGAGGTAATCCAAACATAAGAGATAATGTCATGAATGGTGGACATAATTTACCTCGTGTTAATGAGGGAGTAAATACTCAATATAATGCGTATAATGGTCTGAACAATGATGCCTTCCCTGCCAATCAAGGACCAAATGTCAGGCCGCCTCAAGTGAGCCAACAAGTAAACCAACCCATAGGAGTCCCATATGATCCAAATGTTTTGTTGATGAATCAAATTGCAGAAATAGTACAAGATCAAATGACTGTTGGGGTACGTCCTGTCATCAGGCCGACTTATACTAAACCATATCCTGATTGGGTAGATCAAGCATATCCATGGCCTAGAGGGTATAAAGTGCCCGAATTCTCGTTGTTCACTGGTTTAGGAGAAGTATCTACTCTAGAGCATATAGGACGATTCACATTACAGAGTGGTGTGGTGACCGACTACCATAAAATGAGACTATTCCCTAGTTCATTAACAGGAGTAGTCTTTTCGTGGTTTATTAACTTGCCAGCAAATTCCGTTCAGACATGGCAACAAATGGAACAGTTGTTCCATACTCAGTTTTATAAAACAGAATATGAGGTTACACCGACCGATTTGGCGAACTTACGTCAAATGCCAAATGAATGGGTAGAAGGTTTTCTTCAAAGGTTCAAAACAGTCAGGAGTAAATGTTTTGTACCCCTGCCTAAGCTGTTTAAGTTTTGATTTAAAGAAAAAGTTTCAGGATAGGGAATTCCCTGACCTGTTCCAACTTAGTGCGAACGTAATTAGGTACGAACTTTTGATAAGAGAAGAAGAGCAAGTAAAAAATTCTAACAAAGGGAGTTATTACAAATACCCAAACTTTGGCGTTCATGCTATAAGCGACGAATTTTATGATCAAACTGAAATATGTTTGGCTGAACTAACCAAAGGGAATACGTATACTTGTCCCATAATGGCTAAGCCTAGGGATTTAGCCAGAGATGAGCCTATGAAAGGAGAAAACAAAAAGAGCAGAACGTTCTCGTTCGATGTAACTAAGGCTGACCTTATATTCGATAAATTGTATAAGGATAAGAAGATAAAATTGAGCGATAAACATAAATTGCCAAACCTTGAGCAAATTAAAGGTAAAAAATATTGTAAATGACATAACGCATGGTCATATATGACTAATTATTGCTTGGTTTTCCGTCATGTTTTACAGGACGCTATTGAGTCAGGACGAATTACGTTCGAAGACAAAAAGAAAATGGCAGTGGATGAAAATCCTTTCCCACAGCCACTTGAAGTGAATATGGTGACGACCAATCTTAAAAATAAGTTGCCAAGATTCAAGTTGGTTATCGACGATGAAGAAGACCCTGAGAAACATGCCAGCGTGTTCGAACGTATTAGAGGAAAAGAACCCAAGAATGAATGAAGAACCAATGAGTTATCAAATTGTTAACACACAAAATGTGCAGCCCAATTCAAATGGCCCAAGAAAGGAAATAGCCCAAGAGAAGAAACCCATTTAGAGAGATCAGGTAAAAGCCCAACCAAGAATGCTATTAAATATGATGAAAGTCCAAAAACAAAGGTACGTCGTCGCCCAAGCCTGCAGAACGCCCAGATGTTGAGCGAATGAAGTATCCTATAATCGCCCAGAGCAGAAGACCAATTGTCGCCCAAAAATGCTGAGTCGCCCGAGTCCCAGCGATGACTAAAGCTTGTTGTTATCTAAAGTCACGATTTAGGGTGGGTTGAGCACATCACAATTACGCCCCACGATCTGAGAAAGTTGGTGACAAGCAGTTATGAAGAAGACGTGGTGATAGGAGTTACACACGGTAGTTATTGGCCAGTCGGCCATTATGAAAGAAATGGGTAGTTACAAACAGTTTCTAAACGATTAAAAACTGCCCAATCCGTATAAAAGAAAGAAGAAGACAACGAAGATAGCCCCGAAAAAATTCACTCTCAAATAGAGAATATGTAATTTACTTTTTCTTAGATTAACTTTAATTACTTCAATCTTCTTGTACTTGTGTGTTTGCGCCCCTTGGAGACATCTTGTTCGCGTCCAAACTGTAATCTTCATATTCGATAAACACCCCTTTTTGGGATTTTGTTTCAAGAGGTTTGTCCCTTACACAATAGTCTGATCCCTTTTTAATTGTTAGCGAGTAAACGCGCGAAACAAAAATATATAAAAATAGTGAATGGAAAGTGATCTCTTAAAAGAGATGGTTGGTAGATGAAATGTTCTCAGTAAAACTGTTACTGGGAGGTACTAAGAATAGCCTCCCAAACTTGTTTACTGAGAGTGAGACGACTAAGGTTTTCGAAGGGCATTCAAGATGGGGTTGCGAGACATGGATTTGTTGGGTTGTGTGTCATACAGTATAGTTTTGCTGATATAAAATAATATTTTTCATAAACAAATTGTATTTTTTATTTATTTTGTGTTGTTGCTTTTATTTAATATTGAACATGCAAATGCAAATTAAAGTACATATGATTACTTGCAATAATATACTTTTAGTGCTTGTGTTTAGAAACACAGTATGACATATATTTTGATGATACATAATTTAATTACGACCAATATATAAGGATTTACACCTTGTACTTGAAGTTGTAGTGATGACCAACTAATTATTCGAGTTCAAAATTTTTTTATTAGACAAATATCTAAATTTGATATTAGGACACTTGGCTTGATTGCGTTAATTTTCATCTAAATTCCTTGACATGATTGCATTTATATTTCTTGAATTTAATGGTTCTCCGATTCATTAATGAGTGAGAATAATCATATATTTCGATGGATCTAGACTTAAAAACAAGTGGAGGATAGAACATGAATTTGTGTTAAGACACTATTGTCCTAAAAAATGAATCAGTGATTAATCAAATATTTTTCCTAAACTTATTTTTAAGTATATATTCTCCTTGTAAAATAATTTTGCATTTAAACGAAAATTTATTCCTTATTTTTTAATGAAGAATTTGCCAAAACAAAATCTATTTTTCAATACAAATAGAGCACAAGTGTTTTTTAGTTGAGTAGTTATAAATTTGAGCTCAATATTTAGTGATGGCTAAAGTTCGACTTCTGTGATTAGTTTATAGAAATGTTGAAGAAAATTGTATTTAATTTAGTGAGAACAACATGATAGGTAAAAGGTTCACTTGTATCCGCACCTAATTATCGGATCTTGTACAAAAATAAAATACATATGCAACACGTCTAAGGAAATATATATATATATAGTCTCTGTTTGGTGCCCATTATTTAAAAAAAAAAGAAGGAAGTTTTGAATAGTATTTTTAGGAGAATGTGTAATTAAAAAATAGAGAAAAATTTTGGATTTGTATACATAAACTAAATAACTCAAGGGTCAAGAGTAAAAAAGTTCAACCGAGACCAAACCGGATAAAATAACTAAATACACAAATAATAAAATTCTATAACAATTTTTTTTTTTTAAATTTTCATGCTACTAAATCAGAGTAAATAAAATCCATTTTGTCTAATTAAAATTGAAGTCGTTTGAACTTATAGAAAATGATTTCTTGTTAATGAAGTGAATTTTAAGTTAAATTTAAAAATTGAATAAATAAAAAGATTGAGGCGAAAATTTTATTTAATTTTAAGTCAAAGTAAAATTGAAATTAAACATGCGAACACGGAAAATATGTAATATGGCAAATGAAAGGAGAGAAATGCTACAAGTACGGGAAAATTTCCACAAATTTTGCGCAGGAAGATAGCTGTCTTCCTATACAAAATCTGTTAAAATTTCCTGTAATTGTAGATTTATTCCTGAAAGGAATCCCACATCGGTCCTCGATAGAAATTAACATGTACATATGGAATATAAGTAATCTGGCATGAAAAGGAAATTCACATCGAAAGTTGTTGAAATTTTTTGAAGAGATTACATCTATAAAACAGCTGGCAACCCAAATTACACTATGGGCCTTTCACTTCGGTGTATAGCCCAATAATGAAGTTAAAGATTTTAAATTAAAAAACTTCATAAAAATTGGAAAATTGTAACTGGTTCACAGGTTTGTGTTTAACCAGCTAGTTTAGCAGTTTTTTTTTTTTTAACGGTTTTGTTATATTCGATTATTAGCATACAATTGACTCGATTTTAGGCTAGGTTCTCGATTTTATTGGTCGAATCGATTGGGCCGGTCCGGGCTGGGCCAATTTTAATAACATTGGTTATTTTTCTGGGAAAAATTCACTTTCCCTACTTTATCTTTACCTTATTTCAAAAATAACAAAACAACTTTTATATTTCAAAAATCAGATTTTTTAACCTATATATACACATATTTATAAATATTTATTTATTTATTTAAATATATAAAAAGATATAAATAAATAAATAAATATATAAAAAATATATATATATATAAAATTAACCCACCCCCACCACCACCACCCCACCACGTCGGCGACTGCTCCGGCGACCACTCCGGCGACCACTCCGATTCCGACGACTTCTCCGGCGACCACTCCGATTCCGGATCGTTCCGGCGATCATTCCGATTCCGACGACTATTCCGATGACATGAATTTTTTGTACGGTCACAGTCCAGGTCACAAGTCACAGTCCAGGTCACAGTCCAGGTCACAAGTCACAGTCAAGGTCACAGCCAAGGTCGCAGGTCACAATCGACCACAAACGGTCACAACCCCCATCCCATGCGCATCCCACTTACAACCAACGTACCACCGCCATGACCACCACTATCATCACCAACCCTCACCGCTAATGCCACCACCAGCAACTCCACCTACACCATCAACAAAAATCAACCTAAATCCCCAACACCACCAAAATATGGAAACCAGCACTACCACTCCAACAACACCGTTCGGAAGAAACCCCCACAGATCTGCAACAATAGCAAATATCAGACAAGCAACCACCATAATCGTCGTCGTCACCGTCAACACAGCCTAACCAATACTCCACCATCAACACCAATGGCGCCTCCACCACCACCACCACCCACCACAAAATACCGTCAACACACCACAAATCACCAAAAACCACATCAACAAAAACAATCTGTTGCAGCCCGCGGTGCCACCCCCACCCACCACAGATTCACACCAGAGCAGCCACCACCACACCTTCTGCAACATCACGCCACCCAAATCATTTCACCAAGGCATCTGTGGTTTCCCAGCAGCGATTTCACCCGAATCATTTCACTGCGGCGAAAGGCACACTCCAGCAACGATTTCGGTTCTTTGCTTTCCCAAGAAGGCACTCGAGCAGCGAAATCGCTGCTTTTCCGGCAGCGATTTCGCTGCCAGCAGCTAGGGGAGGGGAGGGGGCGGCCATGGGCGAAGACGGCGGGCGAAGACGGGCGGCGGGCGAAGAGAGAGAGAGAGGAGAGTGTTACGTTTGTTTTAAAAATATTTAGTTATTTTATAAATTAATTTTTATAATATTATTATTAACATTAATTAAATATAAAAAACCTATATCTATATATAAAATATCTGATTTTTGAAACTTAAACCTTAAAATCTGATTTTGGAATTTGAATCCCCAAAAGTAGGGAATTGGGTAATTTTCACTATTTTTCTTTGTCTATCCATTCTAGAATTTAATTTTTTGCTCAAATAAAAGAAGAGATTCAATGTAGTATTAATTTTGGAGAATACCATATAAGACTTGAATATTTAAAGTATTTAATTTCTTGGAATAAAAAATTGAAAGCTTGTAATCTAAAAAGTTAATAGTGATTTAGATCCAGATCAAGAATTGATTATCGAATTTGAATAAATTTTAATTTTTTATTTCTTAATTATAACATACACGTGAGCATTTGGTAATGATCTTGAAACAAAGAAAATTCTGATTTTTTTTGTGTAATTCATATTTTGCATTCTAACACTAACAATTTGGAAATAACAAAGAATAATTCAATTCCATGGATTGTGGTGTCCATGCGTACATGATGAGTGTTCGATAAAATTCCGCAAGCGTGAAAGGTCATTGACAAGTAATTAATGATTTAGTGAGACGAAGTATTGTCCCATGATAATAAACCTTAAATTAAATCGTTTAGTTCATTATCAAAATCGAACGTGCTTAACACAAAATATCAGGGGCTATTTTCTTTGTTGTTTTCATGTCGTTTTCTGTTTTCGATTTTTCAAAACAGTGAAAACGCATTCTCTTTCCTATTTTTGATAATAAATGTTTGAAAAAAAAATTGTACTAAAAACTCAAAACGTCAAAAAGATTTTTTGAGCATTTTCAAGCCAAAACCCGAAAATGAATGAAAACACGAAAAACACACCCAAATTTAAAAAACCTTCAGCTTTTCTATCACATATCCTCTCTCTCCCGTAAGATCCATTCAATAGCTGTTGTTCTCTAGGGTTTGCTTTGCATCGAAGGCTTATCCTCATCTCCTATCCCGGTCTCCTATTTTCTGCTCAATACTATCTTCAAATCTAGGTATTTCTTGAAACATATTTATTTTATGGAGCGTAGAATTGAAATTACTATGAGCGATTATGTGTGTGTTTGATTCCGAATAAAGAAATTGAGGTGTTTTTGGTTATTTTTAAATGGTTGATTAGTCGAGGTGGTGACTGGTTGCCCCGGTTGACGTGGGAGGTGGATGACTCAGCAGCCATTTTTGTAGACGAAGCTCGAATTATTCGAACGGGAGTACTAGAGCCAAAGGGGGAATTTGTAAGCCGATTTGAGAATTTGACACGGACTGAGCCTGGAAGTTGGAAGAAGATACGTCATTGTTTAAGAATCCGATGAAATTAAACAGCTAAAAGAAAAAGAACCAACAAAAAATGAAATTAACTTTTTTTTTTTCAAAACCAAACTAAGTGGCTTATAGTTTATCAATTTCAAGTAAAAATGCCTGAAATCTCATGCATCTAGTTATATACTTGTGGGATCATCATTTAAATGTTTAATCAGATTTCAGATCATTGGTATTAGATCATTGGTTTTGGAGAATTTATTTATTAATGTTTAATCTGATTTCAACATCATCAAGATAGAGTTTGGTCATCATTTGGTTTGGATCATACAAAATTTTTGAGAACCCAGCAGATTATTTATCGGAGTTGATGTTCTAATTTAACACTTCAGCGAGTGTTTATGATTAAATCGGGTAAAAAATAAAACTAAATGGAGCCTCATAATGTATGTAATCTCTTAATTTGTTTTCTAGTTGTGTAACTTTTGGTGATGGTTACCTTGTAACTATAGAGAGTTTGATCGCCTTGTCATGGTTGATCAATTAATCACTGTTTTTAATCCCATTTTGTTACATTCTATTAAACTGGCAATAATATTACTGATGTTTTTCCAAGAAATTGCGTGCAGAATTGAGATCTGTTTCCATGACATTGATACGATCAAAATGAGTTCATGTATATGATCACCATTCTTAGTTTTATGTTTGATAGAATTTGTGGTATGTGACTGTAATTAAATACATTGATATATCCTCCTCAAATCGCCTATGGAAGGACTTATATATATATATATATTGATAATTTGATTTATATTCAATATAGAACATGAGTGGTCATAGAGTTAAGAATAAGGAATCAATGTCATGGTCGGACGATAATGAATACGCTTTTATCGAAATTCTTTACAAGAAAGTGAAATCAAACGCATTGCAATGTTCTACATTCACAAAAGAAAATGAGGCAGGATCAATGAAACCATGATAGCTTCAACAAAAATAGATTACGACATAGATAGATTAAAGGGAAAGTTGAACCGCTTACGTAAGATTCATCGCATGTTTTCCGAACTTTTGGGACATACATGTGTTACATGAGATCCAAAGACCAACAAAGTTAATGCTGCAGAGGAAGTTTGACAACACTTTTATACGGTATATATTTATTAAAGAATATTTTCGTCATTAGTTTTTTATCTTATCAATTGTACCCCTTTTTGTTGAACACTATGACAATGTGGCTTCTTTTTTCAATGGTAGATTAACAAGTCGGATTACAAAATGTTCAAGAGGGAATGATGTAAACATTACCACACTCTCGGGGAGATATTAGTGGGACTACAGCTACTGGAGGATTAGACAATACTTCCACTCAGCTTCCAAACACATCAGAGGAAGAAAGGTATCTAGAAGATGATTTTTTGAACAGGGGAGTGCATGTACGTGTGGAAAATGATGATGAATTCGATGGGGTTTCAAATACTCGTCGGCATGAGAAAATTGGTACATTAGGTGAACGTCGACGTAAGGAACCTAAGGTCAGTAACAACGATAAACTCGAGGCCTGCATGGCACAGTGGTCATCTACAGTTAGTGTGATGAACGAAGAAACTGAACTTAAAACACTTTATCTAAAAAAAAAGCTTGCAAAGATCCAAGAAAAATCACGTAATCAACCGAATAGTGAAGTTAATAGTCCAAATCCTTATTAAGATGTTATTTGCTTAGACATCTTAAACAATATAGAAGGGGTGTCTAATGAGATTTAAATGAAAGCAATAAAGGTTTTTAAGGATCTCGATTTCAGGGTGTCATTTGTGAAGATACCAGAAGTAATGAGATGACCTATCTTGAAATTACTTTGATATGATTGTTGTTTTAATTTCTCTAGTCTCTTATTGTTTTAATTTGTGATGTTGAAAGTTAGAGTACTGTGTTGTATTCACAGCTCCAAGTTTTATTTTTTAATCTTTCTTGGTGATATTGTACTGTTTTCATTTATGAACTTAGTGATGTTGTTTGTTGTAGAACTGATATTGTTAATTTTTCAATACACGATTGCTTGTTTTATTTAAATCAATGATGGCTGATATGACTTATGATAATTAATGTGGATATATTTTGTTCACAGTATGGCCAGTGAATCAAATGTGGATGATAATGTGAGTACCGATGATTCTATTGATGAAGATTCGAGTGATGATTATTTGTTATTTATGGATGACTTTGACGCAATTTTGGAGATTTAATGATGCTTAATTGCTTTGTTGCCAACAAAGGAAGTACCATTGGTAGGAGACCTTGTAGAACATCATTGTTTACGAGAAAAATGTACATGCTAGAAATTATAAATGGACATCCGGACGTGTGCTATCATAATTTTCATATTTAGAAACACGTTTTCATGAATTTTTGTGATATTTTTGAAAGAGAAAGGGTCGTTGAAAGATGGAAAAAAATTGAGCATTGAGGAGAGTGTTACTATATTTCTGATGATTATATGACACACTACACGATACCGTATTATTGGTGATAGGTTTCAGCATTCCAACAACACGATACACAAATAGTTTAAACGAGTTGTAAGGGCTGTTTGTTTGTTTGGCATTGAGATAATCCGGCCGACAAATCAAGATGTTGTATATGAGCGGATTTTGTGGAAATATCCTTTCTTTAAGGATTGTATAGGCGCAATAGAATGTACACATATTGCAGCTTAGGCACCTGCATCGCGGTAAATATTTTTTTGTGAAAGGAAAACTAATGTAATACAAAATGTGATGTTGACATGTGATTTTGATATGAAATTCACATTTGTGTATTCTGGTTGGGAAAGTACTGCTAATGATTCGTAAGTATTCGTTTATGCAATCACAAGAAGCTCGAACAACTTTCCAATGCCACGTGGATGTATATTCTTATACTTCAAATAATTATTGCAAATGTACCTACATTGTTACACTATGTAAATCTTTTTCTTATTTTGCAGAACAATTTTACCTTGTTGATTCAGACTATCCAAACATGTCTGAATTTTTTGCCCATTATCGAGGTCAAAGATATCATTTGCATGACTATGTTGGACGGGGAAGACTACGTGGGAAGGAATAATTGTTCAAAAATAGACACTCCTCGTGCCGTAACATTATTGAACGTTGCATTGGAGTTTTAAATGCAAGACTTCCTATTTTGAAATTGATTACAAATTATCTACTTAGTAGGCAAAGACAAATCCCTACTGCATGTTGCGCAATACACAACTTTATTCGCCTGGAGCATACTTTAAATAAGTTATTCGCTGAGTATTCAGAGGAGAATATAGTGTTTCAAGATATACCGGAGTCAAGCCAATATCAAGAAGTCATACATTTTGATGCTAGTCAAACAGCTCAAATGAAACAAGTTAGGGATCAAATTTCTACACAAATGTGGAATGACTGCTCAAGACGTCGTGTATGATTCAGTGGATTTATTTTATATTTTGTTTAGTGTCTGCTTTTCTGGCCATCTATTTTGATTATGAGATCTCAACATGTACCTATGGAGGCTAGAAGCACCATTGTAAACTTCTTCTGCATCTTTCATGAAGTCACATTTCTGAGTCGAAAAGTTTGCTTTAAATATTTTGTTATCTTTTTTATTATTAACATAAATGTGTTTCAAAATACCATTTAAACATTCAACTACCAAAAGCGTTTGGACCTTCAGAAAGACCGTTTTACCGTCTATTTGCCCACCGGACACTCATCTCAAACTTCTCTTCGCGTAGCACCCGGAGAGATTGCACTCAATGCAGCATGGTGAGCAATCTCTCAGAGTGGAGAGCAGTCTTAGCACAGTGCAGAGCTCTCCGCACTGCACATAGATGCATTATAAATAAGTCCAAACAATCATAATCAAAGTCGACAGACTATCCAAGCCATGCAAACAAACACAATTGTTTTTAATGTATACCAAGAACAAACTAACTAAATTACATACAGATCCCTCCAGTTGTAGCGGTCGTTTGGGCCAAAGAAACGGATTTTTTTTAATTCTTACAATGTCATTTTTTCATAGGAACTCATATTTAAACTATAATGCTATATAAGGACATATTCTAATCTAGAGAAAAGGGTCCAACACTCTTGAGAATTAGAGAGAATAATATGTTGAAGAAAATCAAGATCAAGAAATTGAAGAATGAAAGTTCGAAGCATGATTGGAGAAAGAAGAACGCTTCTTGTGTTATAGTCACCTTTCCATGGCAGTTTAGCTTTCAAACCCTAGAATGATAAAATAAAAAAGAAAGAGCTGGCAGGGGCGGACATACCAACCTATCCATTAAAAGATGAGATGAAGGAACAGAAGGGATAACAGTTTAGCTTTCGAGCCCTAGAATGAAAAAATAAAAAAGAAAGAGCTGGCAGGGGCGGACATACCAACCTATCCATTAAAAGATGAGATGAAGGAACAGAAGGGATAGCATGACACGAGGGAAATTTTTTGATGGATGCGAGAGCTCTACTCATTGGGATAACCAAAGGGATGACCCAATCACTAATAGATGTCTCAACGAGAGCTTCATTTTGTTCTAGTTGAAATCCCTTTGATAAATCTAAGAAAATGGATGTGCTAATGCACATTTACTATGATTATAATCCAATTTATTTGTAGCGTTGAGAGATTCACAATAAGTAAAACATTGCATATTTGACACATACATTAGGTATTAGGAATAATATTTAGAGCTTATGCAATCATGTGTGATAATCGCGTGATTGAATGCTTACTTTGCATATAAATTCGAAATATGAATATGATCGGATCATGCTAAGAATATATTTAATATATCTCGAAAAAAAATATTAGATACTAGTGGATTATTGATTGTCACGAATACTTGAATAACACTAACTTACATAAGTCAAGAATTGAAAATAGAAATCATGAGTAGGTGGATTCAGAAATCCAAGGCATCCATCTCATTATTTGATAACAACAATTTTTTTATAATACGTAGCATAAGTTAGAATAATAATGAAACCAACTCTTTTATGTTACATAAATTGAATTTGATCATAATTAGCAAACTATTGTTACAATTAATCCTCGTGAGACGATAACTCAACTCATCATATTATTACTTTAAACAATTCCACACGCTTGTGGGTTTGTCCGAACATCTTGCACCAAGTTATTTTCAGTCCCAAAAATCTTCAAACCCTAATTTTTTGCCTTTGATCTTGATGTTCTATATGTTATTCTCTTTAAAATTGTGTGTCCTGTAAAAAAGAATGATTAAAACTATGTATAGAATTCTATAATAACTCTAAAAAGGAGTCCTAAAGCATCTCCAACGTGGAATTTGAGTTTAATTAGGAAACCATCAAAAGCTGGAATTTCTTTCAATTTTGTACACTTTGATCCTTTGTAATTTGTATTGATTTCTTGTGCATCTTAGGTCCTCTTGACTTGCATACATGTCCTCAACTTCAAGGCCTGATTATTTTCATCCGTAATTCCTCAATTTTGCACTGCTTCAATCTAATTTCATCCAAACTTGTCCAATCCGAATCTTATTTAAATCAATCATAAAATAATCTAATTTAAGTAGATATCCGTTTAATATAATGATAAATAAATAAGAATCAAAGTTCGGATAACACATAAAATGTAATTATCAAATACTTCCAAACTTAAATGTTTACTCAACCCGAGCAAAACTATCTACTAAATACACATGCAAACAAAAACATAAAATCATGAGATAATTTTGCCAAACTTGCATTACTTATTTGAAATCATTTGAAAATTCATATAAAGTTTATAAGTAATGCAAATAAAATTAATTCTCACTTATTTAAAACTCGATCGGTATGTGTTTGCATAGTCAATTAAATCATCATGAGTTTTTAGGCTAGTTATTTTTCGATCCTCATTAGTCAAGTATTTCATTTTTTTTTCTTGTGGAGTACACACACCCAATTTTTAAATCACATTCTCGTGGTGTTAATTCTACGATTGATTAGCACAACACTCATTCCTTCTGCTCATGTTTGGTTTGGTTTCACCAATGAAAGTCACTATCTCAAAATGTGATGATTCACCCCATATTTTAATATCTGAGTCTCCAAGTTTCGATTAGGATAGTGACCCTTCAGAAAACTAAATTCCAAATTAAGTATTCAAGACTTAGCCGATCATATACAATGCTTACAGTTATTTTGCTATAACTAAACACACTATAGTGTATTTTATTTTATTTTATTGTGTTCCTTCTTCTATTTTTGGGATTTTCTTTGATTTTCGAATGTAATTTTCACTCTATGTTGTAGGTAACTTTCTTCCCCTATATATCGTCTCCAAAATATTGTGATGAATATTGATAAGTGTATTTTCTACATTTATTCGGGGCTTGAAATTATAGAATTTTATTATTCTTTTGGCAAAATATGTCCTAAATTGTGTCACATTGTGATAAGTGCTAGTTTTTGCACTTATTTGGACCATTAATTTAGATATTTGTGAGTTTTTATTATCAATTTATTACTTAATTTAGTTATTTTTATTTTGTAGGTGAAAACTCGAGTTTGAATGATGATTGAAGAAATTTATGCGAGAAATGAGCAAAAATAATCAAATATGCAAAAATTCCAAAGTTCGGGGACCATTTTGTCACTTTCCAAAACTTAGGGACCTTGACTGCAATTTCTAGGTTTTAATTTTAAAACCCGCAGCTGGGTCTTTCTGGGCGCGCTTACTGGACAGAAACTGGGTGATGGACACTTTTAATATCTTTTTGGAACTTCGGGGACCTTTTTGTCATTGTTTTGAAACTTCGGGGACCAAGGGTGCAATTTTTCTAGGTTTTAATTTTAAAACCAGTACCTGGGCAGAATGAGGACGGCTGCTGCTGGGATTTCTCTCTGGCCATTTTTTTTTTCCTTTCCTTTGCTTTTCCTTTCTCACTTCTTCTTCCTTTAATTTTCATTGGAGAGTTTTGGACAAATCTTGGATCTTGAAAATGGTGAAATAGCTTGGAGAAGAAGACCCTATCATTAAGTTTTTTCTTTTCCCTAGTTTATTTTCCATTAATGAGTTGTAAGGATTTAATTGTTATTTTTGAATACTTAATGGGTAACTAAACATATTTGTGATTGGGGGTGATTTTAAACTCGAGTTATGGTTTTCAATTAATTGGTGCTTTATAGTTTCATTGATTAATGTGTTTAATTCATTGTGTTAAATGTTGATTTTGTTCTTCTTGATTATTTAGGTGTACAACTAAATGATTGAGTTGTTTCAATTAATGCTATTTTGGGATTTATAGTACGTAATAGCTATTTATTCTAAAACATTGTGGCAATTACATTTCAATGGATTATGAGGAATTTTCAATTGATTGTATGTGGATTAACACTTAAGTAAGTAAACCGAGCTTGTAAGTTTGCCCTTAATTCAATTCATCTCTTTTGTCGTAATGATTTTGTTAAATTAAATTTAGAGAGCTTATTCTAGGTTGTTTAATGAATAGAGTTGAGTAAAGAGCTTGTTTTATTCAACTAACATGTAAGGAGAGATTGAGATAATTGAGCTTGTAATTATCCTCGAATTGTTGTTAATCTAGAGAACGAAAATCTATTGTGGTAATTGATATGAAAATCATTCTCGTGGTAACGAAATACCCCCCCGATCACATCTTCACATTTTTTATTTAAAAACTACTTTGTTTATTTCTAAATTCTTTACTATTTTGAATTTATTGCTTTCCTTATTTCAACAAACCAAACCCCCAATTTAATCACTTTGGTATATAATTGTTAAATTTAATTTCTAGTGTGCAATTGATTAAATTGAAACAATCCTCCGCGGGAAATGACCCTTACTTGCCATATTACTATTTAAGACGACACGTTTAAATTACGTGAGGAAAATTAATTGGTACTCATTTTGAGCGTATCACATTGCATTTTGTAGGTAAAACTCGATATTTGATAAATAATTGGAGAAAATAAACAAAATGTAGCGAAAAATAGCGAAATCCAAATTTTGAGGATTAAATTGCAAATACTCAATGGTTGAGTCAGATCTCAAGAAGATACTTTGAAAGTTGTTAGGAGATAATTGGATGAAATTAGAATTCAAAAGGGAATTGAATATGATCAAAATATTATCAAAGTCAATTTCCAATCGCACAAGATATATTTTAGGTTTTTAGCCAACACTTAATAGCCCTTTTTGGCATAGTAAATGTCCGAATTGGAAAAACTCTATTTCTAGAAAAGTTGTAGACTTTTGAGTTATCTTTCTAACGCACTCTGAATCGTCTCAATCGGATATCAGGAGAGAAAGTTATGACTAAAATATGGACTACTGTGTAGAGACAAAAAAATCTACGCGCAAAGACAACTTTCCTTATTCGATTAGAATTCTTTTGGAAACCAATTTGGAGGTGATTTTCAACCAATTTTCGACTCCTACAAATAGAGAACATCAGAATACATATAGAGAATCTCTCTAGACCTAAAAATCTCTATATTATACATATTTTAGAGGCGAAGAATATGGCTAACAATGTGGAATCAAGGCGAATTGCATAGGATATTGAAGATTTTTCATCCGAATTCAAGATTCACATCAAGAACGTGGAAAATTCCTAATTCTTCATCATTTCTTCTTTTCGGGTGATGATTTTCCAATTGATCCTTTGTAATTTAATTTTAAATATGTTAGGCTAGTTTTTCAATTGTATTGGATAAATGCTTGAACCCTATTTTTATATATTTTAATTCAAGATATCAGTTTAGTATTTTTGTGTTATTATTTGATTGATTTTTACATACCCATTGCACTACTTATTGTTTGATCATCAATTAAGTAGTTAATTGCTTGTTGTAGTGTAGGAATACTCACAATAAGTCTAGAACGTGGTAAAATCGACATGTGTAGTTAGAATTAGGAATAATCTCTTTCACACATGCAATCTTATTGATAATCTAAACCAAATGCATGACTTTCATATGAATTCGAGTTAGAAATATGATTGTCTCGTGTTAGTCATAGGTTGGTGTATCTTGGGAAAGAACATTTAATATATTAGCTTTATCGATTGTCAAAAATGCATGAATTAAATAGAATGATTATTGAGAATTGAAATAAGTGGAAATAGGGGAATACATGAATCCAATACAAGCATTCACATTAGGTTTAATCATTTTTTTTCACTTTCTTATAGTAGAAATAGAATAAATAACAAATAAATCACAACTCTTTTGATGTCATCATACTTCGAATTTAATAGTAGCTATTAAACTACAAATTAGACCTTATTTCTCGTGGGAACGATACTCTTAATTCACATATTTTATTACTTGTATAATGATCCCGTACGCTTGTGAGTTTCACGCGAACAAGTTTTTGGCGCCGTTGCCAGGGAATAACGGATTTAATTTTAGTTTAGTAGTTTATATTAAATTCGATTTGTATTTTATTTTATTGATTTTTTAGTATTGAATTTTGCTACCCACCTTGATTTCTTGTACTTGATTTTTGAATATAATTTTCACTCTATGTTGCAGGTAGCTTTCTTCACCTATATATCGTCTCCTAAATATTGTGATGAATATGTTTAGAATACTCAAGACTAGATCCACACAACAATGTAGGCAACTTTTCCCTATGTGCCTTTTATTTTTTTGAACAAGTAATTGGAATAAAATCATACTATATGGTTGCTACATAGGTTCTACTTGTTAGCCAAAAATATTCCACACAAATATTAGACATGCACATAATCAATGCATATCTAAATAGCTTCCAACACTGGATCAACCACCTCTAAACTATCATTTCATTAGGTTAAGTGGTTGTTACAATATGATCTTGGTTTATCAACCTAAGCTCAACAATAATTTAACCAATACTATCAAAATAACCAATCCAAAAAAGTTCATAATGATTATCATGACTATTGTACCTAGCATGAAGAAATATAAAGTTAGAAAAAAAAGAATCACCTATTCACAGTTTATGCATTATAAATAAGTCCAAACAATCATAATCAAAGTCGACAGACTATCCAACCCATGCAAACAAACATAATTTTTTTTAATATATACCAAGAACAAACTAACTAAATTACATACAGGTCCCTCTAGTTGTCGCGGGTTCCTTTGGGCCACAGAAACGGATTTTTTTAAAATTCTTACAATGTCTTTTTTCATAGGAACTCCTATTTGAACTGTAATGATATATATAAGGACATATTCTAATCTAGAAAAAGGGTCCAACACTCTTGAGAATTAGAGAGAACAATATGTTGAAGAAAATCAAGATCAAGGAATTGAAGAATGAAAGTTCGAAGCTTGATTGGAGAAAGAACATTTGGTATTATAGTCACCTTTCAATGGCAGTTTAGCTTTCAAGCCCTAGAATGAAAAAATAAAAAAGAAAGAGCGGCAGGGGTGGACATACCAACCTATCCACTAAAAGATGATATGAAGGAGAAAAAGGGATAGCATGACACGAGGGAATTTGTTTGATGGATGCGAGAGGTCTACTCATTGGGATAACCAAAGGGATGACCCAATCACTAATCGATCTCTCAACGAGAGCTTCATTATGTTCTAGTGGAAATCCCTTTCATAAATCTAAGAAAACGGATGCGCTAATGTGCCTTTACTATGATTATAATCCAAAGTCAAGGACACATGGTATACACATGTATAGCAGAGGCTACAGGCTTTAAGAAACATTCTTCTAGCCATAAACAACTGGATCGTGGAGCAAGATTCATCCATTTTTGTTAATCTTAATTTAAAACTCAATGATGTATTCTATTATTATTTTTTGCTTTTCTTCATTTCGTATCTATATCTAAATTTTTCGTGAGGGTGAACAATATAGCTTATTTAAATCATTTAATTTAGTTTTCAAGATTCTAGTTCTAAATTTTATGTGTTGATTTTATCTAAGATTGTTAATGCTTTGAATTATTTGTCCAATAATTCGATGATCGTGTGAATCTATAACGATTCGAGAGGTAAATTATATATTTAGACTACACCATAAAATTTGGTAACTTGTATGAAAATGCAGAGATACATTTTCTAGTAAGTGTTGTAGTTACATGAATTCTTAGAGATTTAAAATGTTTAATTAAGGTGTATCCAATTTTATATAGAAATATAAAATTGACTTAATTAAATAGAATCAATTTGAACATGAGAAAAGTAAATCGAATATGTTAGAAGAATTCGATCGAACACAACACTAAGTAAAGAATCATGATTAGATAATTTAAGGTGGCCAATAAATAAAATTGTGTGCCATAATATCTCCTTCATACTGAAAACCCTAATTCTAGAATTGTGAGCATGTCGATAACATTAAGTTAAGTAGAATAATTTCAATCATCAATCACCAAAAGCAAATTTGTTTGTTAAATAGAAGTTAGAATTAGTAAATTAGGAATAAATAATAGTTTATGTGAGAACGATTATTTGGACTCATGAGTCCATTGTACTACTTGTTTGATATCGTACACTTGCAATAAAAAAACAACACTTGCGATAAGAAAAACATTATGTGACTTTTATTGAAAATGTAATAAAGGATAGTACTTTCACTATTGTACATTTTTTTCAGGATTTTTAAATTATATATTTTTTCTAGACGTATATGTCATTTTCCCTTGCACGATTATTGGACACCAAGGTCATGTTAGTGGATGTTCTTAGTGTTGGGAATTTACTTAGCATGGACAGCGGAAAATTAATAATTTTTCAATTCCCACCACAGATCTGCTTTGTGTTTAGATAAATACTGTGTTGAGAATAATACATTTGATGAATTTTACAAACTCTTTTTACTGATTCTCGAACTCCAATGATCAATATCTGCAATCCAAGCTGTCCAATTGTCCAGCCTCCAATGGTGATCCACACAGAGAACAAGAATGACGGCTAGGGTTTTTCTTTTCTTGTGTTAGCAAGAATAATGAAAAAAATCTCTACAGTTTACAAACCCTAACAGCCTATTAATATAAGTCCAAGTGGGCGGCCCATCTCTAAACATAACCCGATCCGATATTTAATTAATCAAATTAATTAAATACGGTCCATGAATTAATTAATCCAATTAATTAATTCGGGCCGATTAATAAGCAATCAAATTAATTATTTATTCAACACTTGTCAATTAATTAATTGGTAAATTCCATTCTTCTGGTTCTCTTTTGTGTGTAACCCATTAGGTTCCCGATTAAGATGTCTAACGATGTGAATTATTATTTTGATCTAATCAAAATCGATAAATTAAAACACCTTTTTTAATTTATCACTAATTCACATTCGTCGTCCCAAATTGATATCTAGCAATGTGTCAGGGCAATATATGTGATGCGAAATGTCACATAATGTGACAAACCAAACTTATTCGTTTACCGTGAAATTATAATCCTTTCGTCAATATGATCCAATCAATAATGAGATATGGATACGTGTCAATCTCAACTATCGATCATATCTTTTATCCCAGTGTTAAGTCAATGTAAGTCGAAAACTCTTTTCCGACTTATGAGTTCACCTTGGCCAAGTATTTCATTATTAACTTAATTGGATAAAATGTAGATCATAATCTCTTACTATCTAAGAGCGACGAATCCTCTATTGATCATTCACAACCTTCATATGATTCTTGACATACCTGAACGATGCTGTATTAGCGACCCTTGACAGAGTAATATTCAACACTATCAAAGTATGACTGTCCTCATATAAGGTACTATGAGGATTTCAAGTCAAAGGACCAATTCCACTACCGAACGATAGAGATTAACCACTAACACTCAAATAATTATCCATGTGGAATCTCCCAGCGGGTCTCCGATATTTTGTTCTATAACAAAACATCTACGTATTCATTCAAGTGTCACCACACTTTAGCTTGCGAGATCAGCTACTTACTTCACAAGTAAGAATGCCACACGCAATGATCTATCCGTAATAACGATATCTGTATTTCATTATTACTTCGACCACGGACGATTTAAGATTCGATCATTTGTAATTTGTATCTCACAATCACAACTCCTTGTGATTAACAAATCACCAAGACTTGAATCTACGGATTCTATTATTTAATTTATTAATTCAATTAAATAATAGATATTGTCATACATGCATCAATTATATATATTTAAAGTGTTTATGTCCAACGTTGATTGGACCTAGGGCATAACACTTACAAACTCCCACTTGCACTAGATCCAATCACTTATGTATCTTATACCTAAGAGTCTACATGCCGATCATATTTATCCTGCGCCAACTCTTTGTCAGTGGATCTGCAATTTAATAACTTGTGGGAATTCGTTCTTTCTTTACGTCATTTCATTGAATTATCTTTCCGATAATACCGCCTTAACACATGTTTAGATCATTGATGAGACCTTAGTTCCTTTGTTTGCACGATGGCTCCATTGTTATCACGATGCAGAAGCGTGTGATCAACAATGTTAGGAACTACTTTAAGTTCATTGATGAACTTCCTGATCTAGACCACAACTTTTGTTGCTTTGTAAAGCAATGATGTACAAGGCTTCCATTATTGAATCAACGGTTATTTCCTATTTGGAACATTTCCAACACACCGCTTAAGAGTAAACCAATATCCTATTTGAGATATGCTATTATTCTAGTCCGACTAGAAGTTAGCATCAGTCTATCCATGAACTTTCAGATCATTTTCTCCATATAAAATCTTCTCGAGATTTTATCTATACAGATTGGGATGAGTTAAGTAATCATTTAGATCTATCTCTATAGATCAACTTGCTTCTCCCATATCTATTACAGAGAAGTATTTAACAATCATAATTTCAACAATTGAAATATAGAGATATCGTTTCCTATAATATGTCTTATACATATAATATCAGGAATGCGACAATGCTCCCACTATCTTCTTGTAAACGCACAATTCATCTTCATTTTAATAAAATCAAACATTTTGATTTTCTCATCAAATCAAATATTTTAACGCCAAAATGCTTGTTTCAATCCTATTGACTTTTCTTGTAAACTCATTTAAAACCTATGGGTTCTAATCCATTAGGCAGGTCGACCAAGGTCCAAACATTGGTTACATACATCAAGTCCATCTCGAATTTCTATGGCCTCTTGCCATCTCTTTAAGTCAACACTTGACTTTATTTCTGCATAATTAGTAGGTTCATTATCCTTAATTAGTAATACCTTATTGGTAATCATGGATTCGTACCTTCTAGGAGGTCGAATGATCCTACAAGATTTACATGGAGTTAACGTGTCCTCAGAAGTCTCAACTTCCCGATCAAGAGTATGTCCCTCAGCTGGTGTGGGATAAGACTCAGGTTCATCTATTCGGTCAATTATATCCGTGGACTCTTGAACTCTTTTAAGATTTATTCTACTCCCACTGTCTCTCTTACAATAAACACTTTCTCTAGGAGTACGACATGTCTTGAGATGAACGTCTTCTTCTCAACGGGATTATAGAATTGATATCCAATTGTCTATTGGATATCCACAAATATGTATTTATCGGATCTAGTCTCAAACTTATCCGATCCAATATGCTCACATAAGCATCACAGCCCAAACTTTCAGATGAGATAAGTTGGACATTTCCATAACTCGTATGAAGTTTTGTCAACCGATTTAGATGAGACACGATTTAGTGCGCAGCGCGTGGCAATCAGTGCATGATATCAAAAACGATTTTTGAATGCTTGCATAGCTTGTTCTTAATTTCACTATATCTAATACTGTACGAATCCTCATTTCAGATGCACCATAATGTTGCAATGTATGTTGAGGAATCTACTACGTGAGAATCTCATTCTCTTTTAGATAATCTAAAATTCTCCATTTTAGATATTCTTTACCTCGATCAAGTCTTAGTATAAGAATATATTTACCTATTTGTTTCTCTATTTCTAGCTTGAATCCCCTAAACATTTCAAGAGTTTCATGCTTGAATTTCATCAAATATACATGATCATTTTTGAAATGGTCATTAGTAAATGTGATGAGATAAGATAAACTTCACCTGACATTAATTGATATGGGTCTACATACATCACTATGTATTAGACCTAATAATTGTGCAGATCTTTTTCCTTTTCGAGTAAAAGGAGATTTGGTCACTGTGTCTTACAGATGTGATTCGCATTTGTCAAATGATTCAAAATCATTTGACCCAAATATACATCTTCATGTAAGTTTGGAATTGCATTCTTATTTATGTGACCAAATCCACAATGCCAGATATATGTGTTATTTAGATTATCATTTTTATGCCTTTCAATTTCTATACTCATTATAGAATACTCAATGTTTAGAATATAAATGTCATTTTGTAATTTACCATAACCATTAAGATCTTATCAAGATAAAAAAGAACAACAATTGTCCTTAACATTAAAATAATTCATATCAAAACATGAAATTTATTTAATACTCTTGGTAATGGTGAGAACAAAATTAACATTCTCTAATTCTAATATCAAGCTTAAAAGCAATGGCAAGAAATATGCTTCTACAGACAATGTAACAACTTTTGCTCATTTTCAACGTGTAGGTCAACTTCTCTATTCTGCAGTGATCTACTTTTATTTAGTTTCTGCATATTAATAAAAATATGAGATCCATATCTAGTATCTAATACCCATGAAACTAATGAAGTACATATAAGCCTTGCAATTTCATTTCCAATGATCTACCATTCCAAAATGATAATAAGGATCATCAGATTGGGTATTGTCCTTATTCGCTTTAACTGTCTTAGTCATCTTGATTGCTTTCCTAAAGCATCCTTTAGACTTCCATATAGGAATTTATGACTAAGATTTGTTCACTACAAACATAGATGTTGGACTTAACAGTTTTAAGCATGTTCAGCAACTCAATGAGCGTACTTCGAGTTTATTCATGTTAAATTCATAATTAGTTATGAATCATTCTCTGACAGAGATTGCAGAACCAAGTCTATACTTAGTTCATTGTTCATGACTGTACGCAATCAAGACAACTTCTCAAAGTAGTCAGCATCTTCAGCACACGAGCACCGATTGAAGATTCTTTTGCCATTATGCACCGGTATAGTTGCTAGGAAATATCATATATTTCCTCGTATGGTTGTTCATCATTCAACACATTGAGATGAAAAATCATGTGTTAGCATCTATACTTTTATGTTGCTTTGTAACTCAGGTGACATTGTCACAAACATCACATATGTTGTAGTACTATCGTCATCACTGTGTTTATTATAGTAGCCACATCTTCCTTTGTCGAGTCACCAGCAAGTGTCTTTGGAAAGGGCTACTCAAGGACATAACCAATTTTTCATGCCTGAGAACAATTCTCATATTGCGATGCCAATCAAGAAAATTTCGTTTGGTTGTTGGCATTCAGTATGCCTCTTAAATACATATGGTTACTCATGATTCAATAAATGTAAACGACGAAAAGTAAAAAAATAGTGCATGAATTAATTTAACATGGTTTTTTATTAAATTAATTTTGCTCCCACTGTTTAACTCAAATTTATGACACTCTCACATAAATTTATGGAATCCGTATTTGATTCCCAATGGGCTGGGATCTCATTTGTTATATTAAAACCTTGAGTGTACTCAACAAGCCCTAATAAAACATTGGAGTAGATACTATTATCAATTGTATCTCCATACAACTCCCAGATCATTAAGCTGATAACTCTTTATCTTCACACATCTTATGTGTTAGCTTAACATGTCTCTAAAATTTATCTTCTTGAGTGTACTCAACAAGAAATAAATATTAGTTAAATCAAACCCATCATTCAAAAATATCTAATATTTCATAGTGTCAAACATATCCCTAATAGACCAGCCTTGAGTGTACTCAACAAACTAAGATCGATTTAGGACTCTCGTTTTTCACTATAATGGTGGAATGCGAATATAAATATGACTTAATATTTTAACATGCCTCTACAATTTATCTTCATGAGTATGCTCAACAAAAGATAAATTTTAGTTAAGTCAATCCCATCATTCAGAAATATCTAATATTTCATAGTGTCAAACATATCTCTAATAGACTAGCCTTGAGTGTACTCAACAAGTTAAGATCGATTTAGGACTCTCGTTTTTCACTATAATGATGGAAGGCAAATAACAAATTGACTTAATATTTTTAACGAGGGGTTTTTCATGCAAAAGGTCTCATCGTAATAATTATATATATTTTATTATACATCTAACATGCAAATAAACATACATATAATAGTGTGGACGATTATGGACTTATACTATCTAGTCTTCCCGAGTCATAAGGAAGACTAGTCAGTCAGTTCCTAGGGGGAATAGCATTGATTCATACAATGCTCCATCTCTATGGTCTCCTCCTCTTCTTGTATCTTCAATTAGTCCAGCTGTAACTTGTATCCTATCTAGTTGACACGCAGACCTAAATAATATTGGACGCACAGGCCCATAATAATGACAATAGTAACGGACTCGCAGGTCCAAAATAAATTAGAGCTCGCAGGCCCCATAAAACAACAACAATAAAACTAATCATTCAACACATCCACATGGTCGAGTCCATAATCATCCACTAATAAAATATTCATCATATAAATGCATTCCTATATAATATCTAATATTATATGCAAACATGTTTCAAGTTTTTAGCAATTAAAGTCGTCTAAACTAATTTAGACAAAAGGATCGGAACAATTAAATAATTAATTAATCAAATTAATTAATTAATTTAATTAGCGGATTTATTTAATTAAAATCAAATTTCAATTAAATATCAAATTAGAGTCCAACTCTAATTCTACAATTATAGGGCGGGACTATTTAAGTAAAATCAAATTTTAATTAAATACCAAATTAGAGTCCAACTCTAATTCCAATAAAATTTTAGGGTAAGACAATTTAATTAAAATCAAATTTTAATTAAATGTCAAATTAAAGTCCAACTCTAATTAAAATCAAATTAATACGGTTGAATTTAATTAAAATCAAATTATAATTAAATACAAAATAAGAGCCAAACTCTAATTCCGAGATATTAGGGCGAACTTATTTAATTAAAATAAAATCTTAATTAAATACCAAATTAGAGTCCAACTTTAATTTCAAGAAATTTTATGGTGAGACAATTTAATTAAAATCAAATTTCAATTAAATATCAAATTAGAGTCCAACTCTAATTTCAACAACATACTAGGTGGATAATTTAATTAAAATCAAATTTTAATTAAATATTAAATTAAAATCCAACTCTAATTTAAAATGAATTAACATTTTAATTTAGGATAAAACTCCTAAATAAAATAAAATTCAATTTAGGGTCAATCCTTAATATTTAAGTTAAAATCCAATTTTAACGAAAATATAAAAGTCGTCAATTTTTAAATAAAATTTTAAACGGGTCAATTTTGAAATTTTAGATCAAACCCATTTGAAATACAAGTTTAAAACCATTTTAATATTTAAATTCAAAAATTCCCCTTTTTGAAATGGCAAATTAACCCAATTCCAAATTAAAAACAAACCCCTTCAATTTCGAAAATTGCAAGACAGTCCTTCATTTAAAAATTGCAAACAGACCCTTCTCTAATAATTGTAGGCGGGGGCCTGCAATTTCACAAATTGCAACAGAGGCCCCCGCCTCCACCCCTTTTTTTTTTCTTTTTCTGAAAACCTAAAAAAAATGGCCCCTCCCTATCCTCTCGTCGGTGTTTCTTCAATGGCGAGTCCCGGTCTCGTCGCTTTGGCGGCCACGCTGCTTTTCTTTCGAATCGCTATGTCATGCCCGCCATCGACTGTCATTCTGTAGCGGGCAAGAAGACTACTACATTACAGCGTCGCACGGAGCGACGCTGCAAGGCACGATGCAGTCGCGTGCTGCATCTGCGTGCAGCAGTAAGGGCTGTCGCCGTTGTTTCCGGCGGCGGCCGACGGTCAGCCTCCGCTGCCCTTCTACCTTCCGATCTGATTTTTTTTTTAATTGGAAATCAAATTTTCTCAATTGCTAGAAACATGAAAAATATCAACAATCAACTTTTTGATTGTTCTGTAATCGAAACAATTTCTAACAAACACAAAGTAGGCTCTGATACCAATGTAGGGAATTTACTTAGCATGGACAGCGGAAAATTAATAATTTTTCAATTCCCACCACAGATCTGCTTTGTGTTTAGATAAATACTGTGTTGAGAATAATACATTTGATGAATTTTACAAACTCTTTTTGCTGATTCTCGAACTCCAATGATCAATATCTGCAATCCAAGCTGTCCAATTGTCCAGCCTCCAATGGTGATCCACACAGAGAACAAGAATGACGGCTAGGGTTTTTCTTTTCTTGTGTAAGCAAGAATAATGAAAAAAATCTCTACAGTTTACAAACCCTAACAGCCTATTAATATAAGTCCAAGTGGGCGGCCCATCTCTAAACATAACCCGATCCGATATTTAATTAATCAAATTAATTAAATACGATCCATGAATTAATTAATCCAATTAATTAATTCGGGCCGATTAATAAGCAATCAAATTAATTATTTATTCAACACTTGTCAATTAATTAATTGGTAAATTCCATTCTTCTGATTCTCTTTTGTGTGTAACCCATTAGGTTCCCGATTAAGATGTCTAACGATGTGAATTATTATTTTAATCTAATCAAAATCGATAAATTAAAACACCTTTTTTAATTTATCACTAATTCACATTCGTCGTCCCAAATTGATATCTAGCAATGTGTCAGGGCAATACATGTGATGCGAAATGTCACATAATGTGACAAACCAAACTTATTCGTTTACCGTGAAATTATAATCCTTTCGTCAATATGATCCAATCAATAATGAGATATGGATACGTGTCAATCTCAACTATCGATCATATCTTTTATCCCAGTGTTAAGTCAATGTAAGTCGAAAACTCTTTTCCGACTTATGAGTTCACCTTGGCCAAGTATTTCATTATTAACTTAATTGGATAAAATGTAGATCATAATCTCTTACTATCTAAGAGCGACGAATCCTCTATTGATCATTCACAACCTTCATATGATTCTTGACATACCTGAACGATGCTGTATTAGCGACCCTTGACAGAGTAACATTCAACACTATCAAAGTATGACTGTCCTCATATAAGGTACTATGACGATCTCAAGTCAAAGGACCAATTCCACTACCGAACGATAGAGATTAACCACTAACACTCAAATAATTATCCATGTGGAATCTCCCAGCGGGTCTCCGATATTTTGTTCTATAACAAAACATCTACGTATTCATTCAAGTGTCACCACACTTTAGCTTGTGAGATCAGCTACTTACTTCACAAGTAAGAATGCCACACGCAATGATCTATCCGTAATAACGATATCTGTATTTCATTATTACTTCGACCACGGATGATTTAAGATTCGATCATTTGTAATTTGTATCTCACAATCACAACTCCTTGTGATTAACAAATCACCAAGACTTGAATTTACGAATTCTATTATTTAATTTATTAATTCAATTAAATAATAGATATTGTCATACATGCATCAATTATATATATTTAAAGTATTTATGTCCAAAGTTGATTGGGTTTAGGGTATAACACTTACACTTAGCCCCTATTTGACAACCATTAAATAGAAAAAAAAAAAAATCATGTTTTGAATAATGGTTTTTGGAAGAATGTATAGTTCAGAAGTAGGAAAAAATTTAGATTTACGTGCAAAATATTTTATTGTGTAAATATATGAATGAAAGTGAGTAGGTAGAAAAAAGAGTTTGAAAAATGAAAATAATAAGTGTAAAACAAGGACTTAGAAATATAAACTTAAAAAATAAACTCAAGAATATGCGTGTTAGTAAAACAAGTTTTAGAAACGGGATCAAGAATCGATCCATGTATCAACAACTATTACGCTTATTCTTCGTAGTTTAAGGTCAGAAATTTTCTTTCCCATTCCGTTTAGTTGGTAGATCTAAAACAACTAGATCTTAGAAGTAGGATCAACAATTGAAAGGTGTATACTCTACTAGAGTCCCATTATCTAAAACTCATTTTTTCTTTCAAACTCACATTCTCTAAATAAAATATTTTGCATATAAATATAAACATTTTCCTACTTTTTAACCAAATATTTTCCGAAATTTCAATATTACAAAACTCATGTTCAACCGAAAATGGGACTCAAACATAGGCAAAAGTCTTAGAAAAAGTCAGTAATATGTTGCAATTGAGCCCCTGTTTGATGGTTGTTATTTAAAAACTCTATTGTCAACATACTCATTTTTTACTATATTCATACAATAAAATATTCAACACGTAAATTCAAAATTTTTCCTACACATTATTCTAAAAATCACTATTCAAAACATTAACGATCATCAAACAAGGGCTGAGTGGAATTAAAGAATAAACAAAAGAACAAGAAAATTAATAAGAAAAAACAAATAGATATTTAAGTGAGTTGTATTTCATGGATTTCCCGATTCGACATATCAAGATAAAATGATCAAACCGAGTCTTTTTTAAATTTCATAAATGTTGGTTGATCGCATATTTCATTATAGTTTTATGATTTAGAGTATCATTTCCTATTTGATATCTTTGAATTTCATATTTGAAATTACGATTAGATCTATTTCTTTTTACAATGCATTTCTTATTTACCCATAAGTACAAGACAATCAATAAAATCTCAATAGATATTTAAGTGAGTTGCATTTTTTAAAAAATGATTTAAGTTATACTATCTTATTTCTAAATTTAAGAGAACAACTAATATTAGTTTTATAAAACTCATTTTTATTTTCTTTATCTGAAAAAACAAAGATAAGGTTAAGAGTAAGTCTAACAAGTCACATGCAATATGTTAGATTGCACATGGTTCGTTGACTTGGAAATTATGTAAACTGACGAGCCATAATTATGGGACATTCAACTTAATTTGTTCAAGCATCGAGGAGTGCCTTTTAGTCAAACTCTTGATTCACGTGTACAACTTGCTCATAATGTCGTATTAAATTAAAATAATCTAAAATTATTTGTTTTTCATTTGTTCCGACACAAGTCCGTGATTTACATAAAATTTTCTGTGTGCATGTGTTAGGATGAATTTGACTGCGCATTCTCGCAAGTGATAGGGTAAGGATTTGAAACCTTAAGTTACACCTTATCTAGCAAGAAGAAACATCACACACATGTCCAATTCTCCTCCTTAATAGAGCAGCTTAAATCAACTCTTAAAATTAAGGATAATTCTGTTCGTACCGAAAATGGTGTATCGAAAATGTTACACCCTCTTACATGCGCGCATGGCTCGTGTGAATAAAAAACTCCCAAATGTGTGGTCCCCACATCCTATTGTGAGTGTAGGTAAAAGATTAGGTAAAAAAGAGGATGTACATATAACATTGTCTTAAAATTAATGGTAACGTCGTACTAAATTAAAATAATATAAAATTTATTTAAGATGTAACGCATGCTCATGGTTGTTGAATGACTATTTTCAAGCTGGTAACCACATAAAAAAAAATAATAACAATAATAATTCACTGCAAAAATAATTGTCTAATGTGCTTACTGACGTCAACCTTAAACAAACTTAGCCCCCTTGGTGGCCATGTTTTTGGAAAAAATATTATTTTGAATTGTGAATTTTTGAAAAATATGTGTTTAAAAAGTAGGAAAAATTTTGGATTTACGTGCAGAATATTATATTGCATGAATATGTTGTTGAAAATAAATACGTAGAAAATTGGTGAAATTGCCGGGCTGTCCCCTCCTTTATTTGAGCCTGTTAAATTATATTTTGTCTAATTTACTCTTTTACAGCTACTATTTATTTTTATGAAAACACATGAATCCTATTATCCCTACAAATAAATTTCTTAAATCCCTGTACCCATATCCAAATATACCTTTGGAAAAAATTACCTTAATTTTCGTTTAAAAACTAATTTTCAAGAGTTTCTTATTCTGAAAATGTTGGACTTTCTTTTAAAAATTATTCTAACTAGAAGAAGAACTTTTATATCAAAAGTCATGCCAAACGAGCCAATTTTTAGTAGCAGACAGATAAATCCCCAAAGCTCTTCAAACCAATATAAATAAACTTACTTAGTAGAATCCTCTCAAATATACATCTCACTGCTAATCAAACTTTTCTTTGGTCACTCTCAATCAGATAATCCATGGGGGATTTATCCTCAAACCCTAATTCCAACAATGCTGAAAACCTTCTAAATCTCCCAAAAGCTCGTTTCATGGATGCCATGGATATTATCCAGTGGGAAGGCTTTTGGTTCGAACCCGGCCTTGTTCAACCCGCCATGACCTTCAGATCATGCTTTCAAGCACAAAACAACGACGTTGTCTTAACATCAAACATTAAAACAGGCACAACATGGCTCAAATCCCTCTGTCTTTGCATCCTTAAAAACCCAAAAACTGACGAGGATTATGACCTTCTAGTTGAGGATAATCCTCATTTCCATGTCCCAACAATTGAAAGCACAATCTACAGCACAAAAACCCATATAGATCTTTACAAAGCTCCTTCTCCTAGGCTTTTTCACAGCCATTTACCCTACACAATCCTCCCAGATTCAGTCAAGAACACAGATTGTAAAATCGTTTACATTGCCAGGAATCCTAAGGACACTTTAATATCCATGTGGCACTTCTTCAACTCAATTTTATACCCTGATCAAGATCCTTTTTCTTTAGAAAAAACAGTCGATTGTTTCTTATCTGGGGTTCATCAATATGGGCCATTTTTCGACCACGTTTTACAGTACTGGTTGGAAAGCCGGAAGAATCCCCAGAAAATACTGTTCTTGAAATATGAAGAACTGAAAAGGGATCCCAAGGGAGAGATTAATAAACTTGCTGAATTTCTTGGGAAGCCATTTGCAACTGAAGAGGAAATCGATAAGATTTTGTGGAGGTGCAGTTTAGAGAGACTCAAAAATTTGAAGGTGAACAAGAATGAATCTATTGTGTACAATGTACCTAACAGTTTGTACTTCAGGAAAGGTGTTGTTGGGGACTGGAAGAACTATTTGACACCCAAAATGGAAGAGAAAATCAACCAAATAAGCAGCATCAAGCTTGAGGAGCATGGCCTATTTCTGTGATATCAGTGTGTGTGCACGTTTAGCATGTCTCTTTTCTTAGCACGCTCCGGTGCTATTGAGTCCTTTGCAATTACCTCGTTTAAATTTTGAGTTAGCGTTGAAGTACTTGCATGACGAATAGAAATAATTATATACAGTAAATATCAAATTGCAATAATATATATGATATATACGAGTAATCAGTTTAAGGCCGGCTATGGTATTCTTATACGAGTAATTAGTTTAAGGATACAAGTACAAAGTTTAAGATAATAAATAAAAATAAAAATTGGGATCACTTTATAATAGGACTAATGTTTGGAGAAGTGGGAGAATTTTTCAAATGAATGTCGGGTTTTTACATTGTTTGTGTTAAAAAGTTAGCACGAGTCAAGATATCATTTGGGATAAGTGCGAAATGGTGGAGGACACGGCCAATCGAGACCCTAGTGGGCTTGTCGACAGCCACCCAATGCTTCCAGACGATCAAGACGTAGCATGCAGGATCAAGGCATACAGGTAGTTCTGCATGGCTTGGGTGACCTCCCAGCAGCATGGGGGTGCTCACGCTACTAGAAAATGTGGCTTCAGTGATTGAAATTTTCGTTGCTAAAGATCATTCTTCCGTCGATAAACCTACTTATCGATAGAAATTTCCCCGTCGACACATACCATCGGTGAAAGTCGTGCTAGTAATTTTTTCGATGGCAACATAACCATCAATAATTACTGACAAATTTACCTTAAGATTCATATCCATTAGAAATATCGACGAATATGAATGATGTTATTAGTGTCAAGTTTAGCGATGTCGTAGTTCGAAGGAAACTATCGTTGGATTTTTTTCATTTCTATTTCCGTTGGTAAATTAATATGGATATTTTCATTTCTATTTGCGTTGATAATTTACTTACACCTTCGAAAATACAACTCAAGACACCAACAAAGTCATCTTAGAAACAACTATTTTAGGCTCAAAACATTGTAGCCTTCTTTACTAACCAAAAATCACCAAAATCATGCCATAAGTGGTTGACTTTGCTTCTATGAATCAGAAGTCATCAATATAGAACCACCCACTCTTCTCTTACACATAGAATCACAGATACTCAATTTTCACTCCGAAGAAGATTGTCCAGCTAGAGGTTAAAGATGATTAGAGAAGACGAAGGACATCAACAGACGCGCAAAATAGAAGGCTTAAGAAAATCAGATGATCAAAGTTAATTAGGACAACATTGTAATGCCCAAATTATAGTCCTCACACACTATAGATCTCAGATGGTGATCAACGGCTTAGAGCAACATACATCAAAATTAGTGGCAACTAAAGTTGCTCTTTAAAAATGCCATTTCCACTTGATTAGGTCTGGGTTTTGGGCCTCTAATGTGAGTTATTAGGCAATGGATGGGCCTAGCACTATTTTTTATTGGGAAAAATTCAGTTTTCCTACTTTAACTTTACCCTATTTCAAAAATAACAAAACAACTTTCACATTTCAAAAATCAGAAAATTTGACCTATACATACACACATATATAAATATTCAAATAAATAAATAAATAAATAAATAAATAAATATATATATATATATATATATATATATATATATATATATATATATATATATATAATTAACCCACCGCCACCTCCACCACCCCTATCGCTCCGGCGACTGCTCCGACGATCGTTCCAGCTACTACTCCGGCGACCGTTCCGACGACTGCTTATCTGTTGTATGGTCACAGCCCAGGTCACAAGTCATAAGTCACAAGTCACAGTTCAGGTCACAGCACATGTTTGTTTGTTTATAATGATTGATAAAAAAATTTTTAATATTCACGGGTTATTTTCAAATGGTCACATCACATGTCACAGAATATATTGCACACGACTCACGATTTTGTTCATAGTCTTATGTTATTTTCAAATGACTCAAATTCTGGTTGATGGTCATATGTTTATTTCAAATGGCCACAGCACATGTCACAGAATATTTGTGTGCATGGCTTAGGTTTTAATTGATAGTCACAACATCGATCACAGCACATGGCTCAGGTCACAGCATATGGCTCAGGTCACAGCATAGGTCACAAAGACTATACAGTACCATCTGACCACCACCACCGTCTTACATGCCCTAACGCCAACCACCATCGTTTACATAACACCAACCACTACCAATAAAAATAGCCTAAAAATTCCAGATACATCGAACTCCATTGACCAGCCGAACTGCCTTTGGAAGACAACCCAACGCCACCACCAAACCCACCAACGCCTTTAGAAGACCACCCAACGCCACCAGCAAATCCAAATCCAAAACCACCCAACGCCTTTAGAAGACAACCCAACGCCACCAGCAAACCCACCAACGCAACACCACTGAACCGCCGCCACTGCCACCACTAAATCTAATAAACCCTCTCCGTCGCCGTCGCACCACCACAACAAAGAACACAAACCACAGCTGCGAATTGAGCAGCGTCGAGTGTCGAATCGCAATAGCTGCTGCGATTCACTACTGCAAATTAGCAGCAGCGTCCAATCGCAGCAGCCCCGTTGGCGACGCTGCCCTAATTCGCAGGACGCAGCAACCCCGCTGGGCGACGCTGCCCTAATTCGCAGCAGCGTCGCGACGCTGCTGCGAATTAGGGCAGCATCGCGTGACGTGAATCAGGGTGGAGACGGGAGGGGGGAGGAGAGGAGGAGGAGGAGAGAGAGAAGCTGCTGCGAATTAGGGCAGCATCGCGTGACGTGAATCAGGGTGGAGACGGGAGGGGGGAGGAGAGGAGGAGGAGGAGAGAGAGAAGGTCAGCACCACCGGCGCCGCTACAGAGAGACAGAAATGAGAGACGGGCAGAGAGAGAGCAGCGTGAGAGAATTAGGTTTGACAATTTTAGGGGTGGGTGGGGTATATAATTTAATTTTCATAATATTTAATTAAATATAAAAAATCCGTATCTTTACATTTAAATATATGATTTTTGAAACTTAAAACACTAAATCTGATTTTAGAATTTGAATCTCCAAATGTAGGGGATGGTGTAATTTCCACTTTTTTATTCCCTCAAGTGTCTAGAAGCTCTAATTTGTATCAATAACGGATGAGAGAATAATTTTTGTATTTAATTTGCAGAATAATAATATTAACTTCCTTAGTGTTTAACACGAGTTTAAGTGTTCATTAAATATTTTTAAATGTTAGTGTTTAACACGAGTTTAAGTGTTCATTAAATATTTTTAAATGATTAGACATCTTCAACGAAAATATACGAGTTATACTTAAGATGTCCAATCATTTATGGCTCATGAGGCAAGCTAGGACCAATGTTCACGATCCTCTCAATTGGTCAATGGATACCTCTTTTTTTTTTTTTTTTTCCTTCTTCTTCTAAAACAAAAGAAAATAATAAAAAAAGTGAAGTCCAAATAGGTCTAGACATCGTCGGCATGATGACCCGCCTATTTCGACAATTCTAATTAGTATTTAAAAACTTACTCTTTCTCATACTTTCAATTTACTACTATATATAGTTACTCAAAAGGACTATGATCTTCAAAAATTGGTAGGTAATTCATGATCCTATTCCTAAATTAACTATAAGAAAAAATATATTTTCAACTTAAATTTATTGTTATTGTGGCCAACACTCGAATTAGCTTCTTTTGAGCATACTTTAATTTGGTATGTAGTGATGGTACGTAGCGTAACCATTTCTTTATTATTCCTCAATGAATACAAAAACATGTTTGCTTATATTCACGTGAAAAATAGTAGCATTGTCACCACAATTTATTTTCGTTCAATTACATTTAAATCCATCCCAATTAAAATATATTTTTAGTAAATACACAACTTCAATTTGACTAATATAACATAACCCAATTAAAAATTATATACCACAATAATTTTATTGATTTATCTGTACACCACATTAAACGCGATCAAATGTTGGATATTCAAACCCACCCAACGCCCACCACAGTACAACTGAACCACCTTTCCGGCTTACCCCTCTCGTCCACCCTTTTTGAATGTGGCCACACCACCTTTCTCGACGAGTACCCTTTTATGAATGTGCTAGCAAATGCCCGTGATGACTTTTCCAACAAGTTAAGGCAGCCAAATTAATTTGGTCTACATAAATATATTTTACTTTCCTTTCTTTCTCCTTCAATATTTTCCTCTAACTCCAACAGAAAATTACTTGCGAGGAAAAGAAAATTATCTGCCATGGAGGAACACAAAAGCCGCCGTGGATGAAAAAGCTGTGCACGTCCGCTGTTGAGGGAAAATAAGAAAAATTGTTCATGTTTGTGGTGGAACAATAGATTGTTTTATGTAAAAAAAAATATTAAAATCCTATTTTTGTAATTTTATTTCAGGCTATTTAAGTAAATAAAAGAAAAATAAAATAAAATTGTGGTAATATAATTTTTTCTAACATAAATAATTTTCTTATTGTTTTGTTAGTTTATATTTTAATAGAAAGAGTTATTTTTGTAAATATGAGTTCAGCCAATATCCATGGAATTCTTTCACACATATTTTTATGTTTTCCTTTATTGAAATATTGAGGTTAGATTTGTCTTTTCATAAAACTTGTCATTTTAATGGAAGAAGGATCGAGAAAACAAGCATAACATTGAAATCTAGAGGCACAAATTATCTTTATTAAAGGTTGAGGATCTAAATGCAACTTCTTAAAGTGTTGGAGACCTCGATCTTTGTAAAATATGTGGATCTTGATCTTGACCTAAATGGTGGAGGAGAAGATTGAGTAATTATTTTATTTATTATATTCACTGAAAAAAAAATATAAGATTATAATTGTCTTTTCAATAAAAGGTCATTTTATTAGTTTTTTCAACCGAAACTGGTAGTCAAGACTATAAGTGCAACATATGTAAAATATTGGGCCCAAATGAAACTTATATAAAATGTTGATAATCTAGTTCCATGAGAAATCCCTAAAGTACCAAACTAAGCTCAAAAAAACATTTTTTTCTCAAGCAAAGATATCATATAAACTGTAAAAGTAATATAATATCCAAATAACAACAATTTTGCTTCATGAGCACACAAACGACAAATACTAAAATAAATGTAAAACACGTTTTGTGCTAATCGCATTGAACATTTTACTTCAAATGGGTACTATGGAAAATTTTTAGAAATGTAAAACTAGAATGTTGTATGTAGTGGCGGAGCTAGACATTCTTTATCATGAAGTCAAAACTTAAGTTAATTTTCTTCGAGCAACATAACATTAACGAAAATAATTCAATTTATTATATATTGCATACACATTTTCATTGTCATACAATTACATCGTTATCAATGTTATCAAATGCATCAATTTCAATATGAACAATTAGATTATCGTTCAATATCATTTTTCAATCAAATAGCTCAGTTCAAACCGTGGGTTGAGGGATTGTGATGTCTCGCATTGTGGTGGAGAAAAAGTCATTAGTATTAGTGTCGGAGTAGATGAACTCGGTATAAAAGACAATTATTTCGTAAAAAGGGCAAACCTAGGTATTGGGAGAAAAGTGAGATTCGAGACTCAAGAGAACTTAGAAGAAAAATGAAAAGAAAAAAAAATTGTGCGAATAAGTGTAAAGAAAAAAAATTGAGAAAAATTTTGCCGGGTCAGCTAACCCCACATAAGGGCACGTGAATCCACACCTGGTATAAAACAACACAAACATTGCACATAGGACACACAACCATGCTTGTACGTGGTATGCACAAACATGCACGCATTGAATTTTAATCCAAAACAAGCCATGGAATCATAAAACAGCTTACCCATCCAAAATTTGACATCCATTAGGCAAAACTAATAGAATAACTAACGAAGCTGCAAATAGAAAACGTGGATACAGTAGTGGCAACAAGGTTTATTGAGATGATTCTAGTGCCCATCGCAACAATTATGCCAGGCTTTGCCATATGGAGCAACTACCTAATCGTTTCTCCATAAAATTTGTGGCCCGATTCACACAACTTTAGAATAGTGAACCAGTTCGATGAAAAATCATGAAAGTACCGCCAAATTACACTCTGCAATGCATTATTTTTTTTTCCAAATCCAAGATATTTTTAAAACATGTAAAAATAATAGGATATCAAAGCAACGTCTCTTTTGCTTCATCGAGCACGTAAACACATATACATATATTTTAGAGATCATGTATCATAATGAATATAAAACATGTGTTGTACTAATCATACATATTGAACTTTTTATTTCAAATTGCTAATAGGAAAATAAAAAATAAAAATAAAACTAGAATTGTGGTAAAAAACAAAATAAATTGCACACAGCACACACACCTTGCCTACACATAGTGTGCACAAACATGAAACACTTGATTTTGTTCCAAAACAATCCACATACTTACAATATTGTTCACCATCCATCCAATTTGACATCAGTTAATCAAAACTAACAAAATCTTTAAAGAAGGTAAAGACATGGATGGTGATCACAGTGGTGGAAATAAGGTTCGTCGGGGCAATTCCAGTGCCCGTCGTAGAAATTATGGGTCAGGTTTCACCATATGGAACAATCACTAAATGGTTTCTCCATCACATTTGTTAGAGTTTTGATGTGACTCGAATTTTTTGTTGAAGATAATTAAGAGTTCTAATTAAAGTGCACAATGAGAAGAATTCTATTAGAAATGTTATTGTTGAATCCCATTCAAATTTACTTGGCGAATTCTAATTGAAATTCTACTTGGAAGCCCATTGGGAGTCAGAATTTGTGTTGGACTTGAAGAGAACTTTGAAATGAAGAAAAAGATTATTTGGAAGTTTTTTGGACGGAGATGGGGAGCTATACAAGAATTTTCGAATGAACATGATTGATCTTCATGCAGCAAAGATTATAAACGAAGAAAAAGATGAAAGTTAACACATGCAAGCAAATGTTAGGATAAATACTTGGAGTTGAAGTGGTGACAAATTTCAATATAGAGTTAAGCTTGTTAGTGTTGGCATTCACCGCCTATAACAGGGGAAACATTGTTAGGAAGAATAAACAACTCAAAGATCAGAAGCTCGAGATAGGAAATTTGGCTTTAAAGAATAGTATATAAACAATGAGTACTCCCGTTTGTGTTACCCAAAGACAGAAAGAAACGAAGCCTCCAGGTAAGCCAGTCAAAGCTTATGTTTATGATGTCTTGTACACAGTGGATAGGTATTGGCAAGAAATAGGGACCGATGGGCATCTAGTTTTCATGTGTGAGTTGAGGAGAATTCATTGCTTGAGGAGGCTCAAGAAGGATGCTGCGGAGGGAGGGCGAAATGAAGGATTGAGAGGAGGAAACAGAGAAAGTGAAGAAGAAAAAAGAAGAAAAGCAAATGAGTGCATGTACAATATATGCAATTTACCACAACAAATAAAAAAATAGAAAAAACAAATGTATAGCAGAGTTTGTACCAATAATAATATATTGAACTTTTAACTTCAAATTGTTAAAAGAAATTTCTTATATAAGAAAGTTATAGAGTAGCATGGATCTCCCACATGAGGCGCAGACTTCGTGCCTGCACATAACATGCACAGACGCATGTGCACGATACATAATATTTGCATATATTTATATATTGTTTATAAATTATTTAATTTTCAAAATAAAAAAATTAATTATTTAATTTTAATAAATACGTTAAATAAGAAACGACTCTCATCTTCTCATATTTTTGCTAAATTCTTTCAAAACCTAACATGTCAAGAAATGTCTCTAACAATATACATTATTATCAAAATAAGTATCCATCAAACTTTGTTCATTAAACATAATTTTTTCATGTATACTTGTAGTTCCTCGAGATGTTGCAGTTCAAGTTTCTTTACTTCAAGGTTAACTACCAAAAATATATAAAGAAGGATGCCCTACACATATCTATAATATATTAAATATCACATCAAGTTGATTCATTTTTTGAACTATTTTAGCCTACTATAATTCATTTATTTCAATAATAGCTTACTTTCCATTTTTTAATATGTATTTAATTTATTTAAATATTTAGTTATTATAGATGTACATGTACATTTGGCAGATTGATTTCATTTGTGTATTTTTCATTAATGTATAGATTCCCTATTATTAATTCTCGATTAATTAACATTTATATTAAATGATTTAATATTTATCTTCATTTATACATTTCAGTATTATTAATTCTAATTATAAGTTAATTTGAATTTTACATTAAAAAATGCATTTCATTATTTATGTCCATGTATGCTAATTAACATTCGGTTTTATTTAATTAAAAACTAAATACATTATTTAAGATTCATTGTTACGTATATATTATCTTATAGTTTATTTAAATTAATTAACATTCACGCATATTCAAATATTACTTTTACGACACTTATAAAACTTGCACGTTCAACGTTAACTAATATATATAAATAGACAGAATTGATTTACTAAATACTAATACTTACCATACTTACACAAGTTTAATTATTTTATGGGGTCCGCCATTACTTTCCAAACATATCAATTCACACACATGAAGTAGAAGAAATTTGTTTGTCTTATTTATTAATTATGTGGGGCCCACCACTATCTTACAACGATCTAATTGGGGATGTCAATGGGGAGGGTATGAGGCTCGTTGGTCCGTCCTGCATTCCATCAGGTGTTTTCGTCATTTTGTAACAAGTGAGGGAAAAAGTAATTAGACGAGCGTTGTTTATTATTTACGTATTATTTGTTTGAACTTAAAAAACTTATTTTTACCTTGAAAGTTAAATAATTTTTCAATATATTATGTGACTTTGTTAGAATATATAAAAACATACACTATGTATTGTACAAGGTTGTAATTGCATATTACGTGCAGATATGGTGTGTTCCATGTGCGAGTTGGGTATTTTTCTCACAAAATTCTAGAACAGTATCTATAAATTTAAAAATTAATATGTACAATCCATTAATCATCATGTATGTGCACTAGAAATTAAAATTAATATTGAATTTAGACTAAATTCATAAACCATTTATATATTTGTTTTCCAAATGAAGGCCTAAATCTATTTTCTAAATTTCAATATATAGGGGATAGTAGAGGGAAGGTAATTTCAATATTGAAATTGACATATTGTAAAAGTTCAAAGACTAATGTGCAAATATGTTGAAAATAAGGTTTTTAGGTCTAGGGTTTGAGAATGGCAAAAAGAGGAAAACGGCGCTGATTTTCGTTGGATTGTCGCCAATGTTTGGCTCGAGTTACAAAAGCAGAAACTCCATCGCTTAACTGTCGCCCTGCCTTCGTTCGAGCGTCATTTGTCGCCCGACTGTCGCTGAGCTCTCGCTCGAGCGACAACTTTATTCCAGAAATTTTTATTTTGCTTTTTAAAGGCTTTTTACATGGCCCATCTGTTTTATACCCTACCTATAAATACCAAAATAGAACTCAACATGTTTGATGAGGTTAATTATTGAGAGAAAAAGTTTAGAGAGGGAATCCTTTACATCATTACTTTCAACCTTCATCTTGTGTGAGATCTTCTGAGAGAAAAACATCAGAACCAAATTCTTGTGTTCTTTACTGCTTTATTATTTATTGTTTATGATATGCAAACTGCGATAGTTCAACATAGGATAATTTGACTTGCATGATTAACCATCTAGATGAGAATTAAAAGTGACTTGTTGATGTTTAATTCGTGATTGATTTTAATTCCGTATAAAATACATATTCACCCCCTCTAGGTATTGTTAGGGTTGAACTACGTAACTTTCAAATGGTATCAGAGCCTTACATCGATTCCTGACCCTTATTTGTTAAGTCTAGATGAGTCAGTCTTTGTTCGAGCCTCCATTTTTCGACGGAAGCAAGTATGCCTACCGGAAAATTCGAATGAGAGCATTCCTTAAATCTTTGAATGAATGTATTTGAATTAGCATTCAAAATGGGTTGATTCCACCTTCAACAACTGTTGCTGGCATAGCACACTCACTGACATATCTCTGTGGACTAAAACTAATCTTGATGAATGCAACTGGAACAGTAAAGCATTACATGCCCTGTTTATATCTGTATCTGCTGCAGAGTTTAGGCAAATGTCAATATGTAAAACTGCTAAAGAAGTTTGAGATATTCTAGAAACAACACACGAGGGTACCAAAACTATTAAGAATTCTAAACTGCAAATGTTAACCACTAAGTTTGAAGAGATTAGAATGAAGAATGATGAATCGTTCGATGCATTCTATGCGAAGTTGAATGATATAGTTACCACTAGCTTTAACTTAGGTAAAAGGATCCTCGAGACCAAAATTGTTCGAAAAGTTTTTAGATCCTTGCCCGGGAGGTTTAGACCTAAGGTGACTGCGATAGAAGAAAGTAAGGACTCAGATGTAGTTAAGATTGAAGAACTCATATGATCACTTCAAACTTATAAACTGTTACACCCCACTCATTTATAGTCAAAGTCAAGAAATTAGTTATTCAAAGTCAAATGGTCGACTAGTCAAAGTCAAAGTCGAATAAGGATTTAAATGAAATAAATTATTTTATTGGGATTATTTTATAAATTGACAATAATTGAGGGTTTAAGATGTGTTAAATTTAAAGTTGGGGATATACTCATTTATCATTGGAAGTTATGTTACCAAATGTTATAGCAATTGAAAGATGAGGACCTCCTTGGCAAAATGGGATAGTGGAGTATAGGTGTCATCTTTTTAAGACCCATTTCTCACTTTCAATCTTACATACCCAGAGAAACAAACCGGCAGGGAGATGTAGGCGGTGGAGTGGATAGATATTGACTAAATCCATTTTTATCCTAATCTTAACATATACAACACACTTACACACACAATTTATACACAGAGGGAGAGACCGAGAGAAAGAGAAGAAGCAAGAAAAAAAAAGAAGAAAGAAAGAGGGGAGGAAGAAGGATAGAAACGTGAAGCTGGAACCAGGTTTTGCCCAAATTTAATTTCTAGTTGGTTGTAATACAAGGTAAGATAGGAAATCTTTATGTCAAGAATAAATTTACCCAAGTGTTCTTCACAGCTGGGATTGGCAATTTAATTGTTAATATTATAATATGGATGGTTTAGGTAAATAGGAGTTATGCGTGATATTAAAAAACTTACGGGTCTAGTTTCTATTTTAATTATTAACTTAAGGTATAAAATAAATTAATTGGAATTAGAGGTAGTGAGATGGATATACTGGGGGATTAACTTGCTGATGGAGTTATGTGGAGGTGTGAAGAACCATATGATATTAAAGTCTATTGAAAGAGGGGTAGGTTCTGAAATGGAATTAAATTGGGTCCAAGTAAATGGAAAGAAATATTTTGTGTTACTTTATTACTAATTTGGAACCAATATGGGAATTTATATGCATTCATTGGCAGATGATATATGGTTATATAAGGGATGGAATTTAACAAGTAAATGAAATTGGATTACTAAGACAATTGAGATGGTTATCCTATTATTGTTATTATATAAATTGTGAAATGAGTGTTGACCGAATAAATTGATTGTTATATCAGGAGGTAGCGCAGATATCGAGACAGCCTACCAATCGAACAAGTCGCCCCGTACATAGTTTGTGAGTGGGGAAAAACTTACATATTTTTCAAGTATTGATAATTAATTATATTATTATACATTTTATACAATTAAGTGAATTATTTGTTCAATTACATTATTAAAGTGGAAATATTCCTTCATTATGATCGGTGTGGAATTTTAAAGATTGTGTATGGATTATTTGTAAATTGAAATGTGAGACATATGTGATATTGAGATCGACCAGAAAAGTACCCATGATTATATACTTATTCTAGTTCACGGAGTGGGCCTTGGCCGTGTTCTATACTACACGAGGGGTTTTGACTGAGGATGAAGGGGTCTGACCGTGTACATGTAGTTCACAGAGTGGCCTGGCTGTGTTCTAGTATTGATTATGAGAGGTCTTTGAGACCCACTTTCAGTCACGGAGAGGCCTACGGGCCGTGGCGAAAGTAGTTAGCCCGATGGGCGGATTATCGATTTCAATCAGAGGGTACATTTTTGGTTGATTACATGTGATGAGATGAGATGATGATATGGATTTGAGTTGATGATTATATCATGATTATGAGATGACGTTTTTCAGTGTTATGAGATGTCTCACTTTTTGATTATCATTATTGTTGTATGCTATTATACTATGGACTTGGTGATGATAAAAATGTGTAAATCGAAAATATAATTATTCTAGAAATTTTCACGCACTGGCTATTAGCTCATATTTTTCTCCATAATTTTCCTTACAGGTGGTATTGGTTCTTGATAGCTTGAGGAGCCTGATGATTTCAGAGTTATTTGTTATAGCCACACGACATGGTGCATTTTTTTGGTAGAGTACAAAATATTTATTTTGGGCCCATTACATTATCCTTTTCATAAACATGTGATACGTGGTATTTTATAGCAACCCATAGTCAGCCTTGGTGGTGGATCTGGCATCTAGTCAGCATCTACCATCGGCGTACGTCACGTTTCGGGTCCACTTGGGTGATTCGGGACGGGTCGTCTCATAAACTCACCGTTTCACAACCCAAAAAGGTTAAATCCATTGCCACGAACACTATTAGAAAAGAGGATAGCGAGTCCACTGATACTGAGACCTTCAGTGACGACGAAATCGCTTAATTTGTTAAAAAATTCTAGAAGGTGATGATAAATAGAATAAAACCTCAAGTATGGAAAACTGAATTTCCTAGAAAATTCATGGAAGATAATTATGAAGGGAGCGACTCTAGAAATGCTAATAAGAAAACTCAATATGTTAGATGCAATGAGTGTCAGGGCTCCAATCACTATAGGAATCAATGTCCTAACTTGAAAAAGAGTTCGGACAATGGCAGACGTAAGGCTTTAGCTGTAACATTAAGTGATGATGAAACAAATTCTAGTGCTTAGAGTGATACATCTGGTAAAGAATATAATCAAAGGCTCATGACCTTCGCATATATAGCTACCATAGAATCTCATAAAGAAATTGAGATGGTTTGGGTCAAGAAGATTGATGTATCTAGGTCAAATGATCAGGTAAACTATTATGTTGCCCACGTTGCACTTAAGGCCCAAAATGTCTCTATATGGTACCTTGATAGTACTTGTTCTAGGCATATGTGCGGGGACAATGCCTTATTCTCTTCTCTAGATGAGTGGAATGGCGGTGTAGTTACGTTTGGAGATGGAGCTACTGCACCGATCTAAGGAAAATGTACTGTTAAAATTGCTGGACTACCTACCATATCTGATGTGCTTTATGTAAAAGGGTTAAAGTCTAATTTGTTGACCATCAGTCAAATTTGTGATTCTGATTTTGAAGTTAGCTTTGCCCAGAAAAGGTGCATTGTGTATGACTCCACAGGTAATGTTGTTCTCGAAGGTGTAAGAACCTCCGATAATTGGATAAGTCTCGATTTGAACCCATGGCTTAATCAATAAAATCAACGAATAAATAATCAATTAACAAAACCCTAATTATTTTTCTTCTTCACCTTCAGATGCAGAGAGCAACTGACTCTAAAGGAATATAAAGACCTGCTGAATTGAGTTCTTGCAAACTTAATATTTAATGTTTAATTAATTAATAAATAATTTTGTTTTAATTATTCACAAATGAATAAGAATATTAAACTCCATTTTTCCAAAATGTCATTTTCACCTACATATTCTTCCGTAAAATAATTTTAAAAATAAATTAAAAATTTTTCTTTATTTTTTAACCACACAATCTCGAAAATCACTATTTCAAAACATTCTTTCCCCAAAAATTGCAGAGAACCCGAAATCGAAATCGAAACTGTGTATATATATATATATATATATATATATATATATATATATATATATATATATATATATATATATATATATAGTTAGTGCGTATCAATAATATATATAAATTATTTTTCGTGATTTTTTTCTATTGAAATTTGGAGTTTTGATAGAATACGCGTAGATGGTAAACAAATTATTTGAGAAAGATTTATATTTATGTTTTTATTATTTTGTTTTTATGTTAAAAAATATGAATTTTAAAAAAATAAAAAAAAATGTATTATTAGGTTGAGTTGGTTACCTAATGGGTTGATTGCTTAGACCGTAATCAACTCGACCCGACTTTTTTCATGATTAAAATTAACTGAACAAACCAATTTCTTGGTTCAAACCAATCTAAATTGACCCGAGTTGGTTTGGTTTGGTCTGTTTGATCGATTTTTCGATTTTTTTGCCCACCCCTACCTGCAGTGCCTCTATTTGGTTCAATTAAAATATTAGATTAAAATTTGAGTTAAAATCATTAATTAATTTTAATCACACATGGAACCCACACTTTTTTAATGACAAATTCCATTAATTTTTATCAAAATATACTAAAATTTTTTATTTTTAACTAAACCAAAGGAGCATAAATTACTTATTTTGATTTTTTAAAATAATATAATAGTATTCATCCAAGCCTTAAATACTTATAAATAAATTTTTATGTTAACTATCAAAAGTACTTTCATGTTAAGCCCATGTGGATTAAAATAAGATTTTTAATAATTTTTTATAAAGGTTGATCCCACAAATTATATAGTTAAAATTAACAATTGATTCTAACTTAGAATCTCTACCAAAAGGGGTAATATGTTTGTGCATTTTATTAACTACCATTTAAATATCGTAAGGAATTGTATCTTTGTGCACATAACAAGAAAAAGAAAACAGAGTTAAAGGGATAAAAATTTCTGGCTAACTATAACTTGATTTCAAGAAAGTCGTTTAACTTCATTTTATTACAATTAATCATCATATTTATATTTTCGTTTCAATCGAGAGGCTAACTAATGGACGTTGATGGAGCAACTTTATTGAAACAAAATATAGATTTAAGGAATCCAACAAAATGAAATTCGATAACCCACTTGAAATCGTGACATAATGTTAGTAACCTCAAGAATTTCTACCCTTGAGTGAAGTCATTCAATGCCCTCAACTTCATCTTTGCACAAGTGAATCTACGGGCAGCTTGTTTCAAGCTCGTCTCTACTACAAGAATTACAATGCATAATATAGTGCCCGTCTGGCCCCATTATTCCACATTATTATGAGAGGAATAGTAATTTTTTGGATAATCATTTTGAAAAAATAATTGTATAAAAAGAGGAAAAGTTTTCGAGTTTACGTATAATATTATTTTATTGAAAAATGTGATTGATAAAAAGAGAGATAAAAATGAATTATAATTTAATGGGGAATAATGAAGGTCAAACGATGCAATAATTGTATAGGTAATTGAACTATCCACATTGCCAATCAAAACTTTCTGTCACTAAACATAGGCAGCAAGCCAGTCAAAAAATACACGATATACACGTAAAGAAAGTATATCTACAAAATCGCAGTACATTTTAACATGGAGTGCATCGGCTAAAATAGTATCTCCACTATCGCATACAGTACAATTTGCCATTGTATTGTACCGTACCCGAACTAGTGTGTGGAAATGAACAACTGGATTCTTCTAATAATGTCCAAGTTCTGCATTGGCTAGACCCTTTGGAAGTTAGAAAGTTCAACGAGTCTCCCAATCCTTCAGTTTCTTGCTTTTTGCTAAGGGTGCACTATTCCAGCCATTTTTGCGTTGTCTTTGCCCGAAGAGCATCATTGCAGGCAGGGGCGGAGCCAGGAATGTGCTGTATGGGGGGCAAAAATTTTTAAAATTGAATGTACGAATAAAATTTATATATAACTAGAAAAATTGTAATATAACGTTACATATTACAATTGTACCCGAAGATATTTTATAGCATAAAATTCAGCTATAATAGAATCTAGATCTAAATTAATACTAAATTCTCGTTCAATGTTTAGTGTTAAACAATCAGCAAGAAAATCATCATCCATTCTGTTACGAATTTCCGTCTTCACATGTTTCATTGCTGAAAATGCTCGTTCCACTGTCGCTGTTGAAACCGGTAGTGTCAGTACTAAACGAATCAATTTAGTCAAAATAACGTAACTCTCCGACCTTCTGTTTGCAACCAATTCCCGACATAAATTAGAAAGTGCAGGCACTTGAAATCGAGGTTCGATAATCACATCATTCTTATAATGTTGCAACTTAATTTTCAAACAATAAATATCTTGTTGCGAAAAATCTTCAGGGTAAAACTTCTGCGCAAGCTTACAGATATTATCCATGTTAAATGATTCAAAAGAATTTGCTGGATCCAAAGCCGAACTGAGAGAAAGGAGTTCTAATGATGTCTCATTAAATCTTGTATCTAACTCCATCATCTGACAATCTATGGCTGCATTGAAAATATCAAAGTGATAATGATGTTCAACTGTAGGATACTCACGACCACGAGAACGACCAACCATGTAAGAACCATCAAAGTCCGGTATATGTACATCATTTTTTGAGCAAAATAGTTTCACTTCTTCAAGAAATTCTTCCCAACCATCTTCTCTCAATGCTTGAAGGATAGTTTTTGTATTATGGACAAATCTCATAGCAGTTAAGATGTCTTGAGTTTTCTTCTGAAGAGCCTGACAAAGTACATCAGTAATTGCCAAAATTCTACGCATTAAATGCAAGATAAATACAAATGAAAATGTTGTCATGGTTTTGTATACACCATCAACTTCGGACCGAGATCTTGTATTTGGAGAATGATCACTAAGATATTCAAACACTTTGCAAGTTGCAACATACATATCAATCAAGCTCTTTACAGAGTTGTAATGAGAAGACCAACGAGTAGCTCCGGCTCGTTGCAAATTACCAATCTGATTAGCCCCACTTCCCGACTGTCGTTCTCCAATTTCCAACAAATGCTCAATTTCTTTTCTTTGGGCACTTTTCAACTCATTGATACGCTTAGGAGATGATGTAATCATATTAATAACATTGTCCAAATGAGAAAAAAATGAATTAATATCCGAGACATCCCTAGCTGCAGAAACCAATGTGAGTTGTAAACGGTGGGCAAAACAATGGACATAGTATGCATATGGACAATCTCTAAGGAATAATGCTTGTAGTCCATTCCAAGAACCACGCATATTACTAGTACCGTCATACCCTTGACCTCTCATGTTTTGCACTTGAAGGTTGAAATGGACAAGAACATCAGAAATCTGATTCTTAAGAGTTAATGAGGTAGTGTCACTAACGCTTTTGATTGCAAAGAAACGTTCTGTCAAAATTCCCCTACTACTCACAAACCTCAAGACAATGGCCATTTGTTCTGTCGAAGATTCATCACGTGCTTCGTCAACAAGAATACTGAACTTTGCATCCCCAATTTCGTCACGAATTCTTTGTCGTACTTTATTGGCCATAATGTTTAAAACCTCTTTTTGAATGTCTGGAGACGTGTATGTAGCATTTTTAGGAGTATTACCCAAAACAACCTTTCCTACTTCCACATTCATTTTTCCAAATGCATCCACCAGTTCAATGAAATTACCACGATTCAAAGAAGATTCAGATTCATCGTGGCCTCTAAAGGAACAACCTTGAAGTGCTAACCACAAAACACTCTGAATAGTGGTTTTCAGACGCAAACGATTTTTCTGTTTTTCCTCGGCCGATACAGATTGCATTACCTTGTCAATATGTTGAGTTGGTTTCATTAGATCTTCAACTCTTCTCTTACAACCATTATGATACGATGACGATGTTGTACCAACATGAATAAGGAATGCACATTTATTGCCTTGGTTGACCCTCTTCCAACTGTCAAACCCAACTGTGACCAACGATGAAATAATAGATGGAGCACTATCATTGAGGAAAAGGAAGCAATAAAAACAATATGCTTTGTGTGTTGAAGGTGAATATTCCAACCAAGGAAACTGATTGTACCAACGCTCCTGAAATCGACGTTTCTGCTTTCCACATTCTTTACTCTGATAGTCCAAAAGTTTCGGTTGATAAGGTCCAACATTTAAATAGGCTCGCCTAATCTGATCGCGTTCATTTAGTGGATGTTCACATATTTGCTTTCTTTTTCCTAGGTCACGTTCAATAGAATCAAGTGGTTCCACATTAAGATTAGAAGATGATGCTCGTTCAACATCGGGGGATGAAAATTGCCTTAATATCCTATAAATTCCTACATAAATTGCGGTTGGCTAAATTTCCAAATTCCAAACTAACATTTCCTAAGCAAATGCCTAATTGAGACTCAGACACTTCCAAATTCAATTCAAAAACTAGAACTAGAATCATATGTGCTATCAATTTCCAATTTTCCAATGCAGACTAATTGAGACACTTCCAAATTCAATTAAGGCAGGCAGTAAGGCTAAAGCACATTCAATTATTCAAACACACAAAATCACAAATTCAACTTGGTTTGGTACAAATTCAATCCCACATTGAGACACACTCACACACAAATTCAAACACACAATTGACAGTTGACACAAACTCACAAAGACAGTAACAATTCAGTAACAAAACTCCAACTCCAGCCTCCAGTGACACAAATTCAAACACACAATTGACACAATTACACAAAGACAGTAAATTCAGCAAACAATTCCACAACTCCAGTCACTCCACAGTCCACACTCCACACCACCCGGTCCTGAAATCGGTGGTCCACACTATTCCCAGCTCCAATAAAAAATATTCAGTAACAAACAACAACTCCAGCCTCCAGACACTCAGACAATACGTATCAAGTTTCAACAATTCAAAAATTCAACATTCAGTAAAAAAATCGAAAAAAAATTACCTTGCAACACTCAGTCACGGACGGCAGAGAGCGAGAGAGCAGCGGCTTGTCGGCTTGAGGAAGCTGAGGGACGAACGGAAGCTGAGGGCTGAGGGGCGACGGCTGAGGCTGAGAGTGAGAGGCGAGAGCAGAGAGCAGAGGGCGAGAAGAGAAGAAGCGAGAGAGGAGAAGAGAGAGGGAGGGTTCGCGTTGGGTAGGGTCTGGATTGGGAATTTGGGTTTAATTGGGTTTAATCTGGGTTGGGCTTTCATTAGATGAAGGCTAATTTTTTTTTTTTTAAAGGGTGGGCTTGGGCTTGGGCTTGGGCAAGGGTGGGCTGGAAAATAATTGGGCTTCAACAATTTTTTTTTTTTTTTTCAGCTTCTGGGCTTGGGCAAGGGTGGGCTACAGCCCACCCCAGCCCACCCCCTCGTTCGCTGATTGCGGTGTCCATCTGCAAGGCTAGAAATCAGTAATTAGCAAATCGTTTATATGAAGTTGATCCATTCTATATAATCGATATCTGAATGTGATGATAACAGCCCAATCACAATGGTCTCTCAGCTACAAGAGCCTCACTTAAACTGACAAATGTACTCAAATAAGTAAAATTTTGGAGCAATTCAGACTGCGATAGCAACAGTCAATCACAGGAGTCTTCCAGCAACAACAGCTCGGCTTAGCCTATGTTCAGATCATGTTTATAACCTCAAGTGCTATCCACTTATCCATCTTTATTTAATCTTTTATAATTTAAACCGTTTAAACACTCATAACATGTTTGATACACGGGAAATATATTAAAACCTTGTTCATTATACCATCCGTCTTATCCCATGGTGTGTACCAAAGATTCAAAGAAAAACAAACACGAGTTCAATATCTCTAGTACAGTCAATCGGGATTCTTGATGTAACAATTTCAATCATTATAGGTGAAGCTAACAATTGACAACTCTACAATAACCAACCGGTTGTGCTACATGTATATAATGATTTATATACACATGATATGATAAGATATAATTTAGTCAAAATTTGTTCAACCAAATAAAAAATTCAACACTCTATTTGTATGTTAACCATTATTGGACGTTCAAAATGGCCAATTCAAGTCCCAACTGCCACGAACAAACCAAATGCCCGCTTTGCAAATGTCCAGTTAATTAAATGTGGTCATTGAACAAGACATAACATTTGCAGTTTTTATTTCAGAATAAAAAAATTAAAGTGTAGATTTACAGAGTTGCTCTCTTGATCTCTCGCTCTTCATAACTAAACACCCAAAACAATTAACACATAGTTAGGCACATTTATTCATTTCCTTTATGGACAAATTTACCTCATTCTTTTCTAAATTAGCATAAACGGAAGACAATGGTGAAAAAACTATTGGTATTACTTACTCAGAAAAGTAGAATTTCATTATGTTAAACATTAGAATTGCTCTTATTTCAAAAACAGGTTGTTTACAGAGCATACAAAACAATCAACTGATAGCACAACTGATATCCAAATGTCTATTTATAGCATCTACCACTGTGAGCATACTGTATTTCAACCATGTACTTAACAAGATTCCTGAACCAAATGGGAATTTTAAGTAAGAAGCACTAACGGGTAATTCCCATCAGTTGTGTCTTCATGGTCAAGATTAGTCCATTTTACTCTTCGACTACGACCAAAGTGCCTAACCTGCATCTTATCCTCCCCAGTTGGAGCAGAGAAATCACGAGAGTAAATATTATGTGTCTTAGCAGTTCCAGCATGATCATCAGGATTCGTCTGGAAGAAAGGACCCTTATGGTAGTATTTCTGCATGAACCTCCGCTTTCGCTTGGATTGTCCAGTAGGCTTTGGATTCTTTCTCTCCCACTCCCTCCTCTCTTCCTCTGTCATGTTTCTCACCCTCTCAATCTCCTCCTTCTCCCTCAACATTGCCTCTTTGTCATCTCTAACCCCCTTGATCCTAGCAATCTCTCTGGCCTTCCAAGCCTCATATTCCTCCGCCTCATTCACCTCATCATCAGTATCAAAGTCAGCAATAATTGCCTCCGACTCTATATTCCTCTGAATCTCCTGGTCCTCCCTAATTTTTTCAACCACAAGTTGCTTCGTCTCTACTCTCCTCTTTTTCATCCTCCTTTTCTCGGCTTCCTCAAGCGCCCTCTCTTCTGCCTCGAGTCTCTCAAGTTCGGCAATTGTATCTCTCTCAGATTTTGGAACAAAAACTAGTTTCACCATCACAATGGCCGTCGTTTCTTCTTCAGAATCAGTCTCGTACTCAGACTCCTCTTCCTCAACTTCCTCCTCTTCTTCCGGCATGAGTGCTGCCTCCTCTGGTTGACTTTGCAACAGTTTCTCCCTAATCCTTCTTCTCCTCTGCTCCAATGCATCCTCATCCTCCAAATCTAATCCTTCTTCCCTCCTCCTTTCCTCCTCTATCGTTGAAACAATCTCAGCCTGCCTAATGCATCTACGATCTTCCATCACCTCCTCACGATTATCAATCCTAATCTTAGCCAAACGACGCAATCTCGGATCATCCTTCCGCATAACATCAGTCTCCTCAAGACTCGGGAACGCTTTTTCAAGCCCAGCAACCCTTGCCATCCTAATGTCCCCATCTTCATCCTTGTCAACCGCCCACTCTGGTGCTTTTCCCGGCCAGTACCTGTTCACTTTTGCCTGGCCAATTTTACCCCTAGGATTATCCCCATTTTCAATTGCTGTATCACTAAACCCTGCTGTCACAGCCATGGCTACAAGAAAACACAACCACTTCTACCGGGGAGAAGAAGAAGAAGAAGAAGAAGAAGGCTTCTCAGTTATCAAAACTTTCACTGGTAGAAATTTGAAACAGTATCAATCAGTAAAATATGGTATGATTTAATAGGATAGACCAAGAAATTGAAAGTAATCTGTAAATTCATAAGAATGATTTGCCGAAATTCAGGCTGCGAATTCAAAAGATCGATTAGGTATACTAGCATCTGTTCGAGGGGATGAAGACCTCGTACCCAGCAATGGCTTTTATCCGACAATGTTTAGACACTTCCGGATGAAATAAGGAAACTTTTTGGTCTTGAAGTAACGGTTGAATTTGACTTTTATACAACAACGTTTAGACACTTCCGGATGAAATAAGGAAACTTTTTGGTCTTTGAAGTAGCGGTTGAATTTGACTTTTAAACGACAACGTTTAGACACTTTCGGATGAAATAAGGAAACTTTTTGGTCTTGAAGTAACGGTTGAATTTGACTTTTATACGACAACGTTTAGACACTTTTCGATGAAATAAGGCAACTTTTTTGTCGAGTTTTGCATTGTTCAGTCCTTATCTCTGAGCCCATATTTGGTATGGATTAAAATCAGTAGGATAATATAAATCAAAATTAACAATTTACATGGAATATACAATTTTTCAACTACACATTTCATTAATTTTTATCAAAATCTACTAAAAAATTAATTTTAATGCTCACCAAACAAAGCCTAATTCTGTTTGCTCAAATCGATTCCTTCTACCATTTTTTTCCCATTTCTCTGTCAAGTGCTTGTTCGGAATAGTTTAAATTATGATTAATAATAGAAAATCCCCTAAAAACGTTTCAAATTGTGATGTACCCCCATACCTATTGAAAATTGCAGAAAACCCCATATTTGAAATATTTTGTGCGAAAAACCCCCTACTGTCCAATTCCATTAATTTTACCGTTAAAAATAGTAAAAATTGCAAAATTAAAAATGAATAATTACATTTGTGATCCTAAACTTATTTATTTATTTTTACAAATTACACCAAAATCTTTTATTTGTAAGAAAAGATTATAGTTGAGATTTCTAGGGCTTGAAGAAGTGAAAATATTAGGAAGAAACTACATTTTTGGGTTTGGGCCACCAAAATTCACGGATCCTTAAAGTACTTTGCAGTTTAGATTCACGTTTTATTTCTACAGTACTCTCTATGTAAGTACTACAATACTGATCTTGATGGGAAATTAGTTCCTCAAACTCGTAAATGTTAAGTTTACCTAAAATAAATCTTGAGAATTGTGAATATTTATGCTCTATTGATCCTTTGGAATATGAATCATGGCCACTTTTACAATATATAGGGGAGCCAGCAGTCACATAGTACAGCATTGCTGAGAATGCCTTTAATAATTGTGAACCTCCGGTGGTCACGACTGAGAATGGTGGTGGCTATAAAGGTATTAAGTCAACTGTTTTTGCTCTCTTAGCATTTAGAAGCAGCACCATCGCTGCCGTAGGTAGAGCATTTGGGCATGTGTGATATGAGAGGGTTTGAGAGAAGAGTAGAAATGAGGGAAGAATTTTGTTTAGTTTAGTTTTGTTTAGTTTGGGGTGGGGTGGGGTGGGGCGGGGCGGGGCGGAGTAGTCATGCCTAGAAAAAAGTAGATTTATCTCTAAAATTATTTGTAATATATATGTAAATAAGTTAAAAGATAAAACATAACATCTTCCCGATGAAACATGAGTTTGTAAAGATACTTACTTCCACACTTGAAATTGTGAGGAACTTGCCTCCCACAATCTTGAAATAGTTTCAGCGCACGTTGAACTTCAATAATAGTTGCCACTTTTGGAGTAACATAAGGACAAACTCGTTCAAAATGAACATTTCTTGTCATTTGGCGACAAGTAGCAGCCGGATTTCTACCGTAAATTGCTGACCTACAATTTCTAATCAAACCACTCTTCTCCTCTTTACATCGACTCAGTCGTCGCCGTGCACCATCGAAACCAGCCAAACACCACCCAGTATTTACTATAGCAATCAAACCCAGCATCATAACCCATTTTCCCAACATTTTTTCAAAACCTCTAATTTCTAATAATAATATTCAACTTCTTGTTGCATGTGAAATGAAGAACTAATGTGACCCTTTATATAGGGAATAGTAAAGTTGGTGTGGCCGTTGGAAGTGTGCCATCTCAACTTAAATATGTTGACATATGTAGACCTTTGAAATCTTATTTTTGTATAGTACCTTTTCTTGAAGTTGAGATTTTTTGGTTAAAAATATTATTAAATTCATGTTAGCTACAAATAAACTATCTTATTAAATTTTAAATCAAAAATCAACAGTTAAAATTAACTACATATTTTATGAATCCAAGCTCGACTATGGCCCAAGGCAATCAAAAAACCTCAAGGAAATTTTTCATTTCTAAGAGATTAAGTATGACCCGTTTCAAAAATAAGAAGCAATGTTTAAAATTTCGAAAATTAGATATTAGTTAAATATATTAACGTAACAATTTTATACAATTTGGTTACAAATTATCGAATTAATTGGCCACAAATTATTTTTCTATCACAAATTTTATAGGTCACAACTTATTTAATGTTTACACAATATCAAATTAATGGGTCAAAAATTATCAAATTATTGGTCATAACTTAACACATTTTTGGGTCACACGTTATTTATTGATTACACATTAATCAATTTATTGATCACAATCAACTAAATAATTTTTTTACCACCATCTCACTATTGCCTCCGACAGCACCACCACCACTAGAACCGCCACCACCTAACGACAACCTACATGAACACCACAAACTCCACCATCTCAAACAAACTAATTGCACCATCGTGACCACCACAACTGCCATCTCCACCATCGTCGAACACCATTGCTTGCACCGTTATCTACACCATATCCATCACCATCAAAATCAATCGCCTACACCACCATGACCACCCAAATAAACGGTCACAAACACTCACCCAACGCACGCCACCACCATCGCACATTGCACAACATACCTCACACCACCTCCATCTCGCACCGCACACTACCACCACCGTACATTGCACACCATCGCCACCGTACACCATCACCCACGACAAGACATCACAATCACAACACACAACTCACTCGTATCACACCATAATCGAACCACACAAAATCATGGCCACCAGAGCGTAAATTAAAAAAATAGTTCTGCGATGGAGTAAGAAGGAGGAACACGTAGTAGCAGCAAATCGCGCAATGGTATTGTCGACAGCGCTCTCTTACAATGGCTTCCAGTGGTGACTTTTGGTGGTTGCAATAGAGAGATAAATAAGGTGGGATAGAGAGAGAAGTGAGAAAATAGAGATGATGAAAATGATTACGGTTTTGTGAGGGAGGTTTGGTATGTGTTAGGTGACATGAATTAAATATTTTGTAATATAATTATTAATATTTAAAATATCAATCATCATTTGATTTTTAAAAAAAAAAAAAAAGAAGAAGTAAATCTTAATTTTGAATTTGGAAGCTTAAAACTCTGGCTTGCTGTAATTTTCACATCAAAAAATTAAAGATCGAAGAGTGAGTGAAGATTATAAGTCCATGTTTCATTATATTATTTGGAGTGAAAGGAGTTTTGAATAGTGATTTTTTGAAAAATGCGTGATTAAAAAGTATACAAGTATGAGTATTAAAAAAATTTGAAATAGTGATTGTCCAAAGGGGGCTTAAAGAGAAAAATACACATGTACAAAAGGTTCAAAATAAATTTTAAAATATCAAGTTATTGTAAGCCCCATTTGATAATCATTATTTTCAAACTTTTTTCTTTTACGTACACATTTTCAACCACACTTTTACATAATAAAATATTCTACACATAAATTCAAATTTTTTCATACTTTTTAATCATACATTCTTCTAATAGTCACTATTCAAAACCCTATTTTCCCTAAATAATATTTGTCAAATAGGAGCTAAATGTGATCACCCCACAATAATTTTATAATTATTAATTAATTACATAGGTCAATTGTCACACTAACACAATTTATGATTACATCATTTATGAGTTATAAATCGCACAAGACTACAATAATAAAAACACAAATTGTGAGTTAGAATTATAAATTAAGTCTCAAATCATACATTTTTTAGGTGATATTATTTATTGGTTACAAATTACCCATTTTATTGGTTGCAATTATTCAAATAATTGAACACTATAGCTCTTTATCACACTCTACACTTCACTACCACTTGAGCCACCTAATAGGTCACACCACCTTACCACCATCGCCTTCGACATCATCGCACCACCACCACCAACACCACATCCTCAAATCCACCATCACCTCAACCTACACCTCCACCACACCACTACTTGTACCTCCACCACAACACACCAAATTGCCGGAGATCGCTCCACCCAAATTGCAAATTGCATCACTCGTATTGCACCACCCATGACCCCTTTTTCTTTCACATAGACACAAATTGCATAATCCAGATTGCTAGAGATCGCTTGCTGGCGCTTAATGGCGTTCAATGATGTTTGAGATCTCTCACCATGCAGATTTCAAGATTCAAGCAAAAGGCACGACCTAGCAACGATATCGGCCATGGATAATGCAAAGAAAGATGGAGTACAGACTTGTGTGCCAATCCATCACAAGGTGTGAGAGGGGAAGATCGTGGCTAGTTTTCGTGAACTAAATTGTGAGTGTCGATCAAATGGATTGTGCGGTAGATAGAAAATGGAGAGATATATTATTTTTATCATTCAGCTAAATTTCGTGCATATTATCATGTTTTCTTAGTGCAGCAGATTGAGGTAAATGGAGTCCCATTAAACTTTAGATAGAGAATGAACACTTAAATCTTTTATCTACTGAGAAAGAAATTTCGTTATATACTTAGTCATATTGTAAAAGAGTGCCGGCAAGGTATGAGTCAAAAGCTATTATGAGAAAATACGATACAATAGTCAAAATGAATAAGCATGTCCGACACTTCGAAAAGGGATGGAGGACCTTACAAAGAGGGCTGAAATCTATGCAAAATTTCATTCAAAGTCAAAAGCTATTATGCGAAAATACGATACAATAGTCAAAATGTACAGTTACTATTCTGAGTGTATTCTAAAAATAACTTGTTTGCTAGCAAAAACGAGGATAAAAATTCTGCACTCCCACTTCCTATCATCTTATAGGTGATGTTTTGAGAGACAACAGACTATCCAAATGTGAAATCCTTGAATTGGCATCCTGGGACGAGCCAAATACTTCCCAAAAGCGAAGAGTCTCATCCACTCCAGCAGACTCCACGGTTAGTCCATCTGGGCTCTATAAAATATAAATCAGATGAATGAAAGTTTTAGAACGTTCTAATACTACACTCCAATGCTAAGAAAGAAACCAAAGTTAAATTTATCTCAATGTTTGAAATATTAAGTCAGACCTGGGATAAATGGAGAACTCTTGATGTATGATTCATCGACCCACCAATTTTACACATTGAAGGGTACTTCCACAAACACAACTGGTTTTGACACTCGTAGCCAAAGTCGTGACCACTTAATATCTCTTGATGATGCTTGTTCCATTGCAACCCACTAATCTTTTCTTATAACATCAAATAATTTTAGTCAGAAAAAATACAATTTTACAGATTAAGCCCAAACCTTGGTTTTGAGAGCATAATAAACAAACACAATCAATCACAAAAGAAACAAAGCACACGCGAGAATTTTTAGTGGTTCACCCTCAGTGTCAGAGTAACATTCACTTTGTTAAATGTCTAACAAGGTTGTGAACTCTTGATGTATGATTCATTCTTTTTTTCTATTGCTGTCTCGCGCCAAAGAGGCGTGTCCATTCTATTTGATGTGAAATGGCCGTTGAAATTACGTCTAATCGTTTAGGATTTTTCCCTCGCAATTTGAAAGGGAAGAATATATTATTTAATCCATAGTGAAAATTTCTTGTGGGGTGTTCTGTTAGACGTCAAGACTCTATCAAATCGTGAATATTTTTTAGATGCAATGAGTGTCAGGGCTCCAATCACTATAGGAATCAATGTCCTAACTTGAAAAAGAGTTCGGACAATGGCAGACGTAAGGCTTTAGCTGTAACATTAAGTGATGATGAAACAAATTCTAGTGCTTAGAGTGATACATCTGGTAAAGAATATAATCAAAGGCTCATGACCTTCGCATATATAGCTACCATAGAATCTCATAAAGAAATTGAGATGGTTTGGGTCAAGAAGATTGATGTATCTAGGTCAAATGATCAGGTGAACTATTATGTTGCCCACGTTGTACTTAAGGCCCAAAATGTCTCTATATGGTACCTTGATAGTACTTGTTCTAGGCATATGTGTGGGGACAAGGCCTTATTCTCTTCTCTAGATGAGTGGAATGGCGGTGTAGTTACGTTTGGAGATGGAGCTACTGCACCGATCTAAGGAAAATGTACTGTTAAAATTGCTGGACTACCTACCATATCTGATGTGCTTTATGTAAAAGGGTTAAAATCTAATTTGTTGACCATCAGTCAAATTTGTGATTCTGATTTTGAAGTTAGCTTTGCCCAAAAAAGGTGCATTGTGTATGACTCCATTGTGTAATGTTGTTCTCGAAGGTGTAAGAACCTCCGATAATTGGATAAGTCTCGATTTGAACCCATGGCTTAATCAATAAAATCAACGAATAAATAATCAATTAACAAAACCCTAATTATTTTTCTTCTTCACCTTCAGATGCAGAGAGCAACTGACTCGAAAGGAATATAAAGACCCGCTGAATTGAGTTCTTGCAAACTTAATATTTAATGTTTAATTATTAATAAATAATTTTGTTTTAATTATTCACAAATGAATAAGAATAATAAACTCCGTTTTTCCAAAATGTCATTTTCACCTACATATTCTTCCATAAAATAATTTTAAAAATAAATTAAAAATTTTTCTTTATTTTTTAACCACACAATCTCGAAAAAATCACTATTTCAAAACATTCTTTCCCCAAAAAATTGGAGAGAACCCGAAATCGAAAACGAAACTGTGTATATATATATATATATATATATATATAGATATATATATATATCTATATAGATATATCTTGTAAGTGCGTATCAATAATATATATCAATTATTTTTCCTGATTTTTTTCTATTGAAATTTGGAGTTTTGATAGAATACGCGTAGATGGTAAACAAATTATTTGAGAAAGATTTATATTTATATTTATGTTTTTATTATTTTGTTTTTATGTTAAAAAATATGAATTTTAAAAAAATAAAAAAAAATGTATTATTGGGTTGAGTTTGTTACCTAATGGGTTGATTGCTTAGACCGTAATCAACTCGACCCGACTTTTTTCACGATTAAAATTAACTGAACAAACCAATTTCTTGGTTCAAACCAATCTAAATCGACCCGAGTTGGTTTGGTTTGGTCTGTTTGATCGATTTTTCGATTTTTTTGCCCACCCCTACCTGCAGTGCCTCTATTTGGTTCAATTAAAATATTAGATTAAAAAAATTTGAGTTAAAATCATTAATTAATTTTAATCACACATGGAACCCACACTTTTTTAATGACAAATTCCATTAATTTTTATCAAAATATACTAAAATTTTTTATTTTTAACTAAACCAAAGGAGCATAAATTACTTATTTTGATTTTTTAAAATAATATAATAGTATTCATCCAAGCCTTATATACTTATAAATAAATTTTTATGTTAACTATCAAAAGTACTTTCATGTTAAGCCCATGTGGATTAAAATAAGATTTTTAATAATTTTTTATAAAGGTTGATCCCACAAATTATATAGTTAAAATTAACAATTGATTCTAACTTAGAATCTCTACCAAAAGGGGTAATATGTTTGTGCATTTTATTAACTACCATTTAAATATCGTAAGGAATTGTATCTTTGTGCACATAACAAGAAAAAGAAAACAGAGTTAAAGGGATAAAAATTTCTGGCTAACTATAACTTGATTTCAAGAAAGTCGTTTAACTTCATTTTATTACAATTAATCATCATATTTATATTTTCGTTTCAATCGAGAGGCTAACTAATGGACGTTGATGGAGCAACTTTATTGAAACAAAATATAGATTTAAGGAATCCAACAAAATGAAATTCGATAACCCACTTGAAATCGTGACATAATGTTAGTAACCTCAAGAATTTCTACCCTTGAGTGAAGTCATTCAATGCCCTCAACTTCATCTTTGCACAAGTGAATCTACGGGCAGCTTGTTTCAAGCTCGTCTCTACTACAAGAATTACAATGCATAATATAGTGCCCGTCTGGCCCCATTATTCCACATTATTATGAGAGGAATAGTAATTTTTTGGATAATCATTTTGAAAAAATAATTGTATAAAAAAAGGAAAAGTTTTCGAGTTTACGTATAATATTATTTTATTGAAAAAAGTGATTGATAAAAAGAGAGATAAAAATGAATTATAATTTAATGAAAAATAATGAAGGTCAAACGATGCAATAATTGTATAGGTAATTGAACTATCCGCATTGCCAATCAAAACTTTCAGTCACTAAACATAGGCAGCAAGCCAGTCAAAAAATACACGATATACACGTAAAGAAAGTATATATACAAAATGCAGTACATTAACAAGGAGTTCATCGGCTAAAATAGTATCTCCACTATCGTACACACTAATATTTGCCATTGTATTGTACCGTATCCGAACTAGTGTGTGGAAATGAACAACTGAATTCTTCTAATAATGCCAAGTTCTGCATTAGCTAGACCCTTTGGAAGTTAGAAAGTTCAACGAGTCTCCCAATCCTTCAGTTTCTTGCTTTTTGCTATGGGTGCACTATTCCAGTCATTTTTGCGTTGTACTTGGCCCGAAGAGCATCACTGCTGTGGGCTGAGCCAGTGAATGTGCTGTATGGGGGGCAAAAATTTTTAAAATTGAATGTACGAATAAAATTTATATATAACTAGAAAAATTGTAATATAACGTTACATATTACAATTGTACCCGACGATGTTTTATAGCATAAAATTCATCTATAATAAAATCTAGATCTAAATTAATCCTAAATTCTCGTTCAATGTTTAGTGTTAAACAATCAGCAAGAAAATCATCATCCATTCTGTTACGAATTTCCGTCTTCACATGTTTCATTGCTGAAAATGCTCGTTCCACTGTCGCTGTTAAAACCGGTAGTTTCAAGATTTCAAACGAATCAATTTAGTCAAAATAACGTAACTCTCTGACCTTCTGCTTGCAACCAATTCCCGACATAAATTAGAAAGTGTAGGCACTTGAAATCGAGGTTCGATAATCACATCATTCTTATAATGTTGCAACTCAATTTTCAAACAATAAATATCTTGTTGCGAAAAATCTTCAGGGTAAAACTTCTGCGCAAGCTTACAGATATTATCCATGTTAAATGATTCAAAAGAATTTGCTGGATCCAAAGCCGAACTGAGAGAAAGGAGTTCTAATGATGTCTCATTAAATCTTGTATCTAACTCCATCATCTGACAATCTATGGCTGCATTGAAAATATCAAAGTGATAATGATGTTCAACGGTAGGATACTCACGACCACGAGAACGACCAACCATGTAAGAACCATCAAAGTCCGGTATATGTACATCATTTTTTGAGCAAAATAGTTTCACTTCTTCAAGAAATTCTTCCCAACCATCTTCTCTCAATGCTTGAAGGATAGTTTTTGTAGTATGGACAAATCTCATAGCAGTTAAGATGTCTTGAGCTTTCTTCTGAAGAGCCTGACAAAGTACATCAGTAATTGCCAAAATTCTACGCATTAAATGCAAGATAAATACAAATGAAAATGTTGTCATGGTTTTGTATACACCATCAACTTCGGACCGAGATCTTGTATTTGGAGAATGATCACTAAGATATTCAAACACTTTGCAAGTTGCAACATACATATCAATCAAGCTCTTTACAGAGTTGTAATGAGAAGACCAACGAGTAGCTCCGGCTCGTTGCAAATTACCAATCTGATTAGCCCCACTTCCCGACTGTCGTTCTCCAATTTCCAACAAATGCTCAATTTCTTTTCTTTGGGCACTTTTCAACTCATTGATACGCTTAGGAGATGATGCAATCATATTAATAACATTGTCCAAATGAGAAAGAAATGAATTAATATCCGAGACATCCCTAGTTGCAGAAACCAATGTGAGTTGTAAACGGTGGGCAAAACAATGGACATAGTATGCATATGGACAATCTCTAAGGAATAATGCTTGTAGTCCATTCCAAGAACCACGCATATTACTAGCACCGTCATACCCTTGACCTCTCATGTTTTGCACTTGAAGGTTGAAACGGACAAGAACATCAGAAATCTGATTCTTAAGAGTTAATGAGGTAGTGTCACTAACGCTTTTGATTGCAAAGAAACGTTCTGTCAAAATTCCACTACTACTCACAAACCTCAAGACAATGGCCATTTGTTCTGTCGAAGATTCATCACGTGCTTCGTCAACAAGAATACTGAACTTTGCATCCCCAATTTCGTCACGAATTCTTTGTCGTACTTTATTGGCCATAATGTTTAAAACCTCTTTTTGAATGTCTGGAGACGTGTATGTAGCATTTTTAGGAGCATTACCCAAAACAACCTTTCCTACTTCCACATTCATTTTTCGAAATGCATCCACCAGTTCAATGAAATTACCACGATTCAAAGAAGATTCAGATTCATCGTGGCCTCTAAAGGAACAACCTTGAAGTGCTAACCACAAAACACTCTGAATAGTGGTTTTCAGACGCAAACGACTTTTCTGTTTTTCCTCGGCCGATACAGATTGCATTACCTTGTCAATATGTTGAGTTGGTTTCATCTGATCTTCAGCTCTTCTCTTACAACCATTATGAAACGATGACGATGTTGTACCAACATGAATAAGGAATGCACATTTACTGCCTTGGTTGACCCTCTTCCAACTGTCAAACCCAACTGTGACCAACGATGAAATAATAGATGGAGCACTATCATTGAGGAAAAGGAAGCAATAAAAACAATATGCTTTGTGTGTTGAAGGTGAATATTCCAACCAAGGAAACTGATTGTACCAACGCTCCTGAAATCGACGTTTCTGCTTTCCACATTCTTTACTTTGATAGTCCAAAAGTTTCGGTTGATAAGGTCCAACATTTAAATAGGCCCGCCTAATCTGATCGCGTTCATTTAGTGGATGTTCACATATTTGCTTTCTTTTTCCTGGGTTACGTTCAATAGAATCAAGTGGTTCCACATTAAGATTAGAAGATGATGCTCGCTCAACATCGGGGGATGAAAATTGCCTTAATATCCTATAAATTCCTACATAAATTGCGGTTGGCTAAATTTCCAAATTCCAAACTAACATTTCCTAAGCAAATGCCTAATTGAGACTCAGACACTTCCAAATTCAATTCAAAAACTAGAACTAGAATCATATGTGCTATCAATTTCCAATTTTCCAATGCAGACTAATTGAGACACTTCCAAATTCAATTAAGGCAGCAAGAAGTGCTAAAGCACATTCAATTATTCAAACACACAAAATCACAAATTCAACTTGGTTTGGTACAAATTCAATCCCACATTGAGACACACTCACACACAAATTCAAACACACAATTGACAGTTGACACAAACTCACAAAGACAGTAACAATTCAGTAACAAAACTCCAACTCCACCCTCCAGCCGACACAAATTCAAACACACAATTGACACAATTACACAAAGACAAGAATTCACAAACAATTCCACAACTCCAGTCACTCCACGATCCACACTCCACACCACCCGGTCCCGAAATCGGTGGTCCACACTATTCCCGGCTCCAATCAAAAAATTCAAGAACAAACAACAACTCCAAATTTCCGTACACTCGTACCACGTATCAAGTATCAACAATTCAAAAATTCAACATTCAAGAAAAAAATCGAAAAAAATTACCTTGCAACACTCACGACGCAGAGAGAGCGAGAGAGCAGCGGCTTGTCGGCTTGAGGAAGCTGAGGGACGAACGGAAGCTGAGGGACGAACGGAAGCTGAGGGCTGAGGGGCGACGGCTGAGGCTGAGGCTGAGAGTGAGAGGCGAGAGCAGAGAGCAGAGGGCGAGAAGAGAAGAAGCGAGAGAGGAGAAGAGAGAGGGAGGGTTCGCGTTGGGTAGGGTCTGGATTGGGAATTTGGGTTTAATTGGGTTTACTCTGGGTTGGGCTTTCATTAGATGAAGGCTAATTTTTTTTTTTTTAAAGGGTGGGCTTGGGCTTGGGCTTGGGCAAGGGTGGGCTGGAAAATAATTGGGCTTCAACAATTTTTTTTTTTTTTTCAGCTTCTGGGCTTGGGCAAGGGTGGGCTACAGCCCACCCCCACCCCACCCCCGCTCCGCTGATTGCAGTCCATCTCGCAAGGCTAGAAATCGCAATTAGCAAATCGTTTATATGAAGTTGATCCATTCTATATAATCGATATCTGAATGTGATGATAACAGCCCAATCACAATGGTCTCTCAGCTACAAGAGCCTCACTTAAACTGACAAATGTACTCAAATAAGTAAAATTTTGGAGCAATTCAGATCATGATAGCAACAAATAATCAATCACAGGAGTCTTCCAGCAACAACAGCTCGGCTTAGCCTATGTTCAGATCATGTTTATAACCTCAAGTGCTATCCACTTATCCATCTTTATTTAATCTTTTATAATTTAAACCGTTTAAACACTCATAACATGTTTGATACACGGGAAATATATTAAAACCTTGTTCATTATACCATCCGTCTTATCCCATGGTGTGTACCAAAGATTCAAAGAAAAACAAACACGAGTTCAATATCTCTAGTACAGTCAATCGGGATTCTTGATGTAACAATTTCAATCATTATAGGTGAAGCTAACAATTGACAACTCTACAATAACCAACCGGTTGTGCTACATGTATATAATGATTTATATACACATGATATGATAAGATATAATTTAGTCAAAATTTGTTCAACCAAATAAAAAATTCAACACTCTATTTGTATGTTAACCATTATTGGACGTTCAAAATGGCCAATTCAAGTCCCAACTGCCACGAACAAACCAAATGCCCGCTTTGCAAATGTCCAGTTAATTAAATGTGGTCATTGAACAAGACATAACATTTGCAGTTTTTATTTCAGAATAAAAAAATTAAAGTGTAGATTTACAGAGTTGCTCTCTTGATCTCTCGCTCTTCATAACTAAACACCCAAAACAATTAACACATAGTTAGGCACATTTATTCATTTCCTTTATGGACAAATTTACTTCATTCTTTTCTAAATTAGCATAAACGGAAGACAATGGTGAAAAAACTATTGGTATTACTTACTCAGAAAAGTAGAATTTCATTATGTTAAACATTAGAATTGCTCTTATTTCAAAAACAGGTTGTTTACAGAGCATACAAAACAATCAACTGATAGCACAACTGATATCCAAATGTCTATTTATAGCATCTACCACTGTGAGCATACTGTATTTCAACTATGTACTTAACAAGATTCCTGAACCAAATGGGAATTTTAAGTAAGAAGCACTAACGGGTAATTCCCATCAGTTGTGTCTTCATGGTCAAGATTAGTCCATTTTACTCTTCGACTACGACCAAAGTGCCTAACCTGCATCTTATCCTCCCCAGTTGGAGCAGAGAAATCACGAGAGTAAATATTATGTGTCTTAGCAGTTCCAGCATGATCATCAGGATTCGTCTGGAAGAAAGGACCCTTATGGTAGTATTTCTGCATGAACCTCCGCTTTCGCTTGGATTGTCCAGTAGGCTTTGGATTCTTTCTCTCCCACTCCCTCCTCTCTTCCTCTGTCATGTTTCTCACCCTCTCAATCTCCTCCTTCTCCCTCAACATTGCCTCTTTGTCATCTCTAACCCCCTTGATCCTAGCAATCTCTCTGGCCTTCCAAGCCTCATATTCCTCCGCCTCATTCACCTCATCATCAGTATCAAAGTCAGCAATAATTGCCTCCGACTCTATATTCCTCTGAATCTCCTGGTCCTCCCTAATTTTTTCAACCACAAGTTGCTTCGTCTCTACTCTCCTCTTTTTCATCCTCCTTTTCTCGGCTTCCTCAAGTGCCCTCTCTTCTGCCTCGAGTCTCTCAAGTTCGGCAATTGTATCTCTCTCAGATTTTGGAACAAAAACTAGTTTCACCATCACAATGGCCGTCGTTTCTTCTTCAGAATCAGTCTCGTACTCAGACTCCTCTTCCTCAACTTCCTCCTCTTCTTCCGGCATGAGTGCTGCCTCCTCTTGTTGACTTTGCAACAGTTTCTCCCTAATCCTTCTTCTCCTCTGCTCCAATGCATCCTCATCCTCCAAATCTAATCCTTCTTCCCTCCTCCTTTCCTCCTCTATCGTTGAAACAATCTCAGCCTGCCTAATGCATCTACGATCTTCCCTCACCTCCTCACGATTATCAATCCTAATCTTAGCCAAACGACGCAATCTCGGATCATCCTTCCGCATAACATCAGTCTCCTCAAGACTCGGGAACGCTTTTTCAAGCCCAGCAACCCTTGCCATCCTAATGTCCCCATCTTCATCCTTGTCAACCGCCCACTCTGGTGCTTTTCCCGGCCAGTACCTGTTCACTTTTGCCTGGCCAATTTTACCCCTAGGATTATCCCCATTTTCAATTGCTGTATCACTAAACCCTGCTGTCACAGCCATGGCTACAAGAAAACACAACCACTTCTACCGGGGAAAAGAAGAAGAAGAAGAAGAAGAAGAAGAAGAAGGCTTCTCAGTTATCAAAACTTTCACTGGTAGAAATTTGAAACAGTATCAATCAGTAAAATATGGTATGATTTAATAGGATAGACCAAGAAATTGAAAGTAATCTGTAAATTCATAAGAATGATTTGCCGAAATTCAGGCTGCGAATTCAAAAGATCGATTAGGTATACTAGCATCTGTTCGAGGGGATGAAGATCTCGTACCCAGCAATGGCTTTTATACGACAATGTTTAGACACTTCCGGATGAAATAAGGAAACTTTTTGGTCTTGAAGTAACGGTTGAATTTGACTTTTATACAACAACGTTTAGACACTTCCGGATGAAATAAGGAAACTTTTTGGTCTTTGAAGTAGCGGTTGAATTTGACTTTTAAACGACAACGTTTAGACACTTTCGGATGAAATAAGGAAACTTTTTGGTCTTGAAGTAACGGTTGAATTTGACTTTTATACGACAACGTTTAGACACTTTTCGATGAAATAAGGCAACTTTTTTGTGGAGTTTTGCATTGTTCAGTCCTTATCTCTGAGCCCATATTTGGTATGGATTAAAATCAGTAGGATAATATAAATCAAAATTAACAATTTACATGGAATATACAATTTTTCAACTACACATTTCATTAATTTTTATCAAAATCTACTAAAAAATTAATTTTAATGCTCACCAAACAAAGCCTAATTCTGTTTGCTCAAATCAATTCCTTCTACCATTTTTTCCCCATTTCTCTGTCAAGTGCTTGTTTGGAATAGTTTAAATTATGATTAATAATAGAAAATCCCCTAAAAACGTTTCAAATTGTGATATACCCCCATACCTATTGAAAATTGCAGAAAACCCCATATTTGAAATATTATGTGCGAAAAACCCGCTACTGTCCAATTCCATTAATTTTACCGTTAAAAATAGTAAAAATTGCAAAATTAAAAATGAATAATTACATTTGTGATCCTAAACTTATTTATTTATTTTTACAAATTACACCAAAATCTTTTATTTGTAAGAAAAGATTATAGTTGAGATTTCTAGGGCTTGAAGAAGTGAAAATATTAGGAAGAAACTACATTTTTGGGTTTGGGCCACCAAAATTCACGGATCCTTAAAGTACTTTGCAGTTTAGATTCACGTTTTATTTCTACAGTACTCTCTATGTAAGTACTACAATACTGATCTTGATGGGAAATTAGTTCCTCAAACTCGTAAATGTTAAGTTTACCTAAAATAAATCTTGAGAATTATGAATATTTATGCTCTATTGATCCTTTGGAATATGAATCATGGCCACTTTTACAATATATAGGGGAGCCAGCAGTCACATAGTACAGCATTGCTGAGAATGCCTTTAATAATTGTGAACCTCCGGTGGTCACGACTGAGAATGGTGGTGGCTATAAAGGTATTAAGTCAACTGTTTTTGCTCTCTTAGCATTTAGAAGCAGCACCATCGCTGCCGTAGGTAGAGCATTTGGGCATGTGTGATATGAGAGGGTTTGAGAGAAGAGTAGAAATGAGGGAAGAATTTTGTAGATTTTTTGTTTAGTTTGGGGCGGGGCGGGGCGGGGCTGGGCTGGGCTGGACGAATATGGGTGGTGCAAATAAAAGATTTTGGTATAATTTCTTAAAAAAAAAAAAAACCGTTTAAGATCATAACATTAATTATTCATTTTTAATTTTTGCAATTTTTACTGTTTTTAACGGAATTGGATGGTGGGGGGTTTTTCGCACAAAATATTTCAAATATAAGTTTTTTTTTTTTTTTGCGATTTCCAATAGATAAGGGTATATCTCAATTTGAAAGGTTTTTAGTGGGTTTTCCACTATTATTCCTTTAAATTATAATATAACCCGCGATTCTCCTACAATGTGTAAATTTTTAAAAATAGACAATGATTGTAATTTCTGGATAAAAACGTATATTATTGACGTTATATTCTGTATACTTAACACTATTAACATGATACAAAAGTGAAGATCAAGTTCATTGCGAATACTGTGTCAACAAATACTTTTCAATGTGTTAAGGATTGCTCGACTGAAATATTAATGGACAAAATGTCCAGCTGAGCCAAAAATTCTACTTTTACTTATTACATTTTGTCAAGCAGTGGTTGATTCAATACTACTTAGCCATAGTTTGATGACTAGTATAAAGAGAAATTTGAGGGAAATAATATTTTGAATAGTGATTTTTTAAAAATGCGTGATTAAAAAGTATGAAGAAGTATTGATTTTACGTGCATAAAATTTATTAGGTAAATCTGATTAAAAATGAATATGAAAAATAAAGAATTTTGGTTTAATGGGAGTCGAGGGCTTAATAATCCTCCAATTTATATATTTTCTTCTTTCCATAGTTTTCTCTTTTTATTTCACAATAAGGTTCTTTTCTATGAAAATGATGTACCTCCTGTTCAGTTTTGGAAAAAACTAATTGAGATTTCTAATTTCGTACACGCTATAAAATTGAATGTAAAGAATTTGACAAAAATAAATAATAATAATAATAATCATTAAAAAAAACAACAATCACATAAACAGAGAACATTTGTGAGAACACGTAAACATTAAACACCTTAAAAGGCCTCACGTAAAGAGGTTTTCCACTATTATTCCTTTAAATTATAATATAACCCGTGATTCTCCTACAATGTGTAAATTTTTAAAAATAGACAATGATTGTAAATTCTGGATAAAAACGTATATTATTGACGTTATATTCTGTATACTTAACACTATTAACATGATACAAAAGTGAAGATCAAGTTCATTGCGAATACTGTGTCAACAAATACTTTTCAATGTGTTAAGGATTGCTCGACTGAAATATTAATGGACAAAATGTCCAGCTGAGCCAAAAATTCTACTTTTACTTATTACATTTTGTCAAGCAGTGGTTGATTCAATACTACTTAGCCATAGTTTGATGACTAGTATAAAGAGAAATTTGAGGGAAATAATATTTTGAATAGTGATTTTTTAAAAATGCGTGATTAAAAAGTATGAAGAAGTATTGATTTTACGTGCATAAAATTTATTAGGTAAATCTGATTAAAAATGAATATGAAAAATAAAGAATTTTGGTTTAATGGGAGTCGAGGGCTTAATAATCCTCCAATTTATATATTTTCTTCTTTCCATAGTTTTCTCTTTTTATTTCACAATAAGGTTGTCTTCTATGAAAATGATGTACCTCCTGTTTAGTTTTGGAAAAAACTAATTGAGATTTCTAATTTCGTACACGCTATAAAATTGAATGTAAAGAATTTGACAAAAATAAATAATAATAATAATAATCATTAAAAAAAACAACAATCACATAAACAGAGAACATTTGTGAGAACACGTAAACATTAAACACCTTAAAAGGCCTCACGTAAAGAGGTGTTATTTTTCTCTATTCTACCACACTAGGACGTCACAATAGTAACAGTTAAAAAAAAAAAAAAAAAAAAAGGATGAGCCGCATCCTTAACGGCCCCCACCGCCCTGCCTTGGGGCTTGGTGAAGAAGGTAAATCGTAGGTTATGCCTCCAGGGTACATGGTGGAAGACTGATTGTACACTTGCACTTACCCAAGGGCTAAATTCATATTTCAGGATTCGAATTCTTGACGCGACAGCCTCAAGATTCTTGATTTGCGCATAGGAAGAATTCACGGTGGAGTAGTCATGCCTAGAAAAAAGTAGATTTATCTCTAAAATTATTTGTAATATATATGTAAATAAGTTAAAAGATAAAACATAACATCTTCCCGATGAAACATGAGTTTGTAAAGATACTTACTTCCACACTTGAAATTGTGAGGAACTTGCCTCCCACAATCTTGAAATAGTTTCAGCGCACGTTGAACTTCAATAATAGTTGCCACTTTTGGAGTAACATAAGGACAAACTCGTTCAAAATGAACATTTCTTGTCATTTGGCGACAAGTAGCAGCCGGATTTCTACCGTAAATTGCTGACCTACAATTTCTAATCAAACCACTCTTCTCCTCTTTACATCGACTCAGGTCAGGTCGCCGTGCACCATCGAAACCAGCCAAACACCACCCAGTATTTACTATAGCAATCAAACCCAGCATCATAACCCATTTTCCCAACATTTTTTCAAAACCTCTAATTTTTAATAATAATATTCAACTTCTTGTTGCATGTGAAATGAAGAACTAATGTGACCCTTTATATAGGGAATAGTAAAGTTGGTGTGGCCGTTGGAAGTGTGCCATCTCAACTTAAATATGTTGACATATGTAGACCTTTGAAATCTTATTTTTGTATAGTACCTTTTCTTGAAGTTGAGATTTTTCGGTTAAAAATATTATTAAATTCATGTTAGCTACAAATAAATGATCTTATTAAATTTTAAATCAAAAATCAACAGTTAAAATTAACTACATATTTTATGAATCCAAGCTCGACTATGGCCCAAGGCAATCAAAAAACCTCAAGGAAATTTTTCATTTCTAAGAGATTAAGTATGACCCGTTTCAAAAATAAGAAGCAATGTTTAAAATTTCAAAAATTAGATATTAGTTAAATATATTAACGTAACAATTTTATACAATTTGGTCACAAATTATCGAATTAATTGGCCACAAATTATTTTTCGATCACAAATTTTATAGGTCACAACTTATTTAATGTTTACACAATATCAAATTAATGGGTCACAAATTATCAAATTATTGGTCATAACTTAACACATTTTTGGGTCACACGTTATTTATTGATTACACATTAATCAATTTATTGATCACAATCAACTAAATAATTTTTTTACCACCATCTCACTATTGCCTCCGACAGCACCACCACCACTAGAACCGCCACCACCTAACGACAACCTACATGAACACCACAAACTCCACCATCTCAAACAAACTAATTGCACCATCGTGACCACCACAACTGCCATCTCCACCATCGTCGAACACCATTGCTTGCACCGTTATCTACACCATATCCATCACCATCAAAATCAATCGCCTACACCACCATGACCACCCAAATAAACGGTCACAAACACTCACCCAACGCACGCCACCACCATCGCACATTGCACAACATACCTCACACCACCTCCATCTCGCACCGCACACTACCACCACTGTACATTGCACACCACTGCCACCGTACACCATCACCCACAGTACAGTACATCACAATCACAACACACAACTCACTCGTATCACACCATAATCGAACCACACAAAAACTGTTGGCCACCAGAGCCAGAAATTAAAAAAATAGTTCTGCGATGGAGTAAGAAGGAGGAACACGTAGTAGCAGCAAATCGCGCAATGGTATCGTCGACGGCGCTCTCCTACAATGGCTTCCAGTGGTGACTTTCGGTGGTTGCAATAGAGAGATAGATAAGGTGGGATAGAGAGAGAAGTGAGAAAATAGAGATGATGAAAATGATTACGGTTTTGTGAGGGAGGTTTGGTATGTGTTAGGTGACATGAATTAAATATTTTGTAATATAATTATTAATATTTAAAATATCAATCATCATTTGATTTTTTTTTAAAAAAAAAAAGAAGAAGTAAATCTTAATTTTGAATTTGGAAGCTTAAAACTCTGGCTTGCTGTAATTTTCACATCAAAAAATTAAAGATCGAAGAGTGAGTGAAGATTATAAGTCCATGTTTCATTATATTATTTGGAGTGAAAGGAGTTTTGAATAGTGATTTTTTGAAAAATGCGTGATTAAAAAGTATACATGTATGAGTATTAAAAAAATTTGAAATAGTGATTGTCCAAAGGGGGCTTAAAGAGAAAAATACACATGTACAAAAGGTTCAAAATAAATTTTAAAATATCAAGTTATTGTAAGCCCCATTTGATAATCATTATTTTCAAACTTTTTTCTTTTACGTACACATTTTCAACCACACTTTTACATAATAAAATATTCTACACATAAATTCAAATTTTTTCATACTTTTTAATCATACATTCTTCTAATAGTCACTATTCAAAACCCTATTTTCCCTAAATAATATTTGTCAAATAGGAGCTAAATGTGATCACCCCACAATAATTTTATAATTATTAATTAATTACATAGGTCAATTGTCACACTAACACAATTTATGATTACATCATTTATGAGTTATAAATCGCACAAGACTACAATAATAAAAACACAAATTGTGAGTTAGAATTATAAATTAAGTCTCAAATCATACATTTTTTAGGTGATATTATTTATTGGTTACAAATTACCCATTTTATTGGTTGCAATTATTCAAATAATTGAACACTATAGCTCTTTATCACACTCTACACTTCACTACCACTTGAGCCACCTAATAGGTCACACCACCTTACCACCATCGCCTTCGACATCATCGCACCACCACCACCAACACCACATCCTCAAATCCACCATCACCTCAACCTACACCTCCACCACACCACTACTTGTACCTCCACCACAACACAGCTCAAATTGCTGGAGATCGCTCCACCCAAATTGCAAATTGCATCACTCAGATTGCACCAGTCCATGACCCCTTTTTCTTTCACATAGACACAAATTGCATAATCCAGATTGCTAGAGATCGCTTGCTGGCGCTTAATGGCGTTCAATGATGTTTGAGATCTCTCACCATGCAGATTTCAAGATTCAAGCAAAAGGCACGACCTAGCAACGATATCGGCCATGGATAATGCAAAGAAAGATGGAGTACAGACTTGTGTGCCAATCCATCACAAGGTGTGAGAGGGGAAGATCGTGGCTAGTTTTCGTGAACTAAATTGTGAGTGTCGATCAAATGGATTGTGCGGTAGATAGAAAATGGAGAGATATATTATTTTTATCATTCAGCTAAATTTCGTGCATATTATCATGTTTTCTTAGTGCAGCAGATTGAGGTAAATGGAGTCCCATTAAACTTTAGATAGAGAATGAACACTTAAATCTTTTATCTACTGAGAAAGAAATTTCGTTATATACTTAGTCATATTGTAAAAGAGTGCCGGCAAGGTATGAGTCAAAAGCTATTATGAGAAAATACGATACAATAGTCAAAATGAATAAGCATGTCCGACACTTCGAAAAGGGATGGAGGACCTTACAAAGAGGGCTGAAATCTATGCAAAATTTCATTCAAAGTCAAAAGCTATTATGCGAAAATACGATACAATAGTCAAAATGTACAGTTACTATTCTGAGTGTATTCTAAAAATAACTTGTTTGCTAGCAAAAACGAGGATAAAAATTCTGCACTCCCACTTCCTATCATCTTATAGGTGATGTTTTGAGAGACAATAGACTATCCAAATGTGAAATCCTTGAATTGGAATCCCCGGGACGAGCCAAATACTTCCCAAAAGCGAAGAGTCTCATCCACTCCAGCAGACTCCACGGTTAGTCCATCTGGGCTCTATAACATATAAATCAGATGAATGAAAGTTTTAGAACGTTCTAATACTACACTCCAATGCTAAGAAAGAAACCAAAGTTAAATTTATCTCAATGTTTGAAATATTAAGTCAGACCTGGGATAAATGGAGAACTCTTGATGTATGATTCATCGACCCACCAATTTTACACATTGAAGGGTACTTCCACAAACACAACTGGTTTTGACACTCGTAGCCAAAGTCGTGACCACTTAATATCTCTTGATGATGCTTGTTCCATTGCAACCCACTAATCTTTTCTTATAACATCAAATAATTTTTGTCAGAAAAAATACAATTTTACAGATTAAGCCCAAACCTTGGTTTTGAGAGCATAATAAACAAACACAATCAATCACAAAAGAAACAAAGCACACGCGAGAATTTTTAGTGGTTCACCCTCAGTGTCAGAGTAACATTCACTTTGTTAAATGTCTAACAAGGTTGTGAACTCTTGATGTATGATTCATTCTTTTTTTCTATTGCTGTCTCGCGCCAAAGAGGCGTGTCCATTCTATTTGATGTGAAATGGCCGTTGAAATTACGTCTAATCGTTTAGGATTTTTCCCTCGCAATTTGAAAGGGAAGAATATATTATTTAATCCATAGTGAAAATTTCTTGTGGGGTGTTCTGTTAGACGTCAAGACTCTATCAAATCGTGAATATTTTTTAGATGCAATGAGTGTCAGGGCTCCAATCACTATAGGAATCAATGTCCTAACTTGAAAAAGAGTTCGGACAATGGCAGACGTAAGGCTTTAGCTGTAACATTAAGTGATGATGAAACAAATTCTAGTGCTTAGAGTGATACATCTGGTAAAGAATATAATCAAAGGCTCATGACCTTCGCATATATAGCTACCATAGAATCTCATAAAGAAATTGAGATGGTTTGGGTCAAGAAGATTGATGTATCTAGGTCAAATGATCAGGTGAACTATTATGTTGCCCACGTTGTACTTAAGGCCCAAAATGTCTCTATATGGTACCTTGATAGTACTTGTTCTAGGCATATGTGTGGGGACAAGGCCTTATTCTCTTCTCTAGATGAGTGGAATGGCGGTGTAGTTACGTTTGGAGATGGAGCTACTGCACCGATCTAAGGAAAATGTACTGTTAAAATTGCTGGACTACCTACCATATCTGATGTGCTTTATGTAAAAGGGTTAAAGTCTAATTTGTTGACCATCAGTCAAATTTGTGATTCTGATTTTGAAGTTAGCTTTGCCCAAAAAAGGTGCATTGTGTATGACTCCACAGGTAATGTTGTTCTCGAAGGTGTAAGAACCTCCGATAATTGGATAAGTCTCGATTTGAACCCATGGCTTAATCAATAAAATCAACGAATAAATAATCAATTAACAAAACCCTAATTATTTTTCTTCTTCACCTTCAGATGCAGAGAGCAACTGACTCGAAAGGAATATAAAGACCCGCTGAATTGAGTTCTTGCAAACTTAATATTTAATGTTTAATTATTAATAAATAATTTTGTTTTAATTATTCACAAATGAATAAGAATAATAAACTCCGTTTTTCCAAAATGTCATTTTCACCTACATATTCTTCCATAAAATAATTTTAAAAATAAATTAAAAATTTTTCTTTATTTTTTAACCACACAATCTCGAAAAAATCACTATTTCAAAACATTCTTTCCCCAAAAAATTGGAGAGAACCCGAAATCGAAAACGAAACTGTGTATATATATATATATATATATATATATATATATATATATATATATATATATATATATATATATATATATATCTTGTAAATGCGTATCAATAATATATATCAATTATTTTTCCTGATTTTTTTCTATTGAAATTTGGAGTTTTGATAGAATACGCGTAGATGGTAAACAAATTATTTGAGAAAGATTTATATTTATATTTATGTTTTTATTATTTTGTTTTTATGTTAAAAAATATGAATTTTAAAAAAATAAAAAAAAATGTATTATTGGGTTGAGTTTGTTACCTAATGGGTTGATTGCTTAGACCGTAATCAACTCGACCCGACTTTTTTCACGATTAAAATTAACTGAACAAACCAATTTCTTGGTTCAAACCAATCTAAATCGACCCGAGTTGGTTTGGTTTGGTCTGTTTGATCGATTTTTCGATTTTTTTGCCCACCCCTACCGGTGCCTCTATTTGGTTCAATTAAAATATTAGATTAAAATTTGAGTTAAAATCATTAATTAATTTTAATCACACATGGAACCCACACTTTTTTAATGACAAATTCCATTAATTTTTATCAAAATATACTAAAATTTTTTATTTTTAACTAAACCAAAGGAGCATAAATTACTTATTTTGATTTTTCAAAATAATATAATAGTATTCATCCAAACCTTATATACTTATAAATAAATTTTTATGTTAACTATCAAAAGTACTTTCATGTTAAGCCCATGTGGATTAAAATAAGATTTTTAATAATTTTTTATAAAGGTTGATCCCACAAATTATATAGTTAAAATTAACAATTGATTTTAACTTAGAATCTCTACCAAAAGGGGTAATATGTTTGTGCATTTTATTAACTACCATTTAAATATCGTAAGGAATTGTATCTTTGTGCACATAACAAGAAAAAGAAAACAGAGTTGAAGGGGTAAAAATTTCTGGCTAACTATAACTTGATTTCAAGAAAGTCGTTTAACTTCATTTTATTACAATTAATCATCATATTTATATTTTCGTTTCAATCGAGAGGCTAACTAATGGACGTCGATGGAGCAACTTTATTGAAACAAAATATAGATTTAAGGAATCCAACAAAATGAAATTCGATAACCCACTTGAAATCGTGACATAATGTTAGTAACCTCAAGAATTTTCTACCCTTGAGTGAAGTCATTTAATGCCCTCAACTTCATCTTTGCACAAGTGAATCTACGGGCAGCTTGTTTAAAGCTCGTCTCTACTACAAGAATTACAATGCATAATACAGTGCCCCGTCTGGCCCCATTATTCCACATTATTATGAGAGGAATAGTAATTTTTTGGATAATCATTTTGAAAAAATAATTGTATAAAAAGAGGAAAAGTTTTCGAGTTTACGTATAATATTATTTTATTGAAAAATGTGATTGATAAAAAGAGAGATAAAAATGAATTATAATTTAATGGGGAATAATGAAGGTCAAACGATGCAATAATTGTATAGGTAATTGAACTATCCACATTGCCAATCAAAACTTTCTGTCACTAAACATAGGCAGCAAGCCAGTCAAAAAAATACACGATATACACGTAAAGAAAGTATATCTACAAAACGCAGTACATTTTAACATGGAGTGCATCGGCTAAAATAGTATCTCCACTATCGCATACACTAAAATTTGCCATTGTATTGTACCGTACCCGAACTAGTGTGTGGAAATGAACAACTGGATTCTTCTAATAATGTCCAAGTTCTGCATTGGCTAGACCCTTTGGAAGTTAGAAAGTTCAATGAGTCTCCCAATCCTTCAGTTTCTTGCTTTTTGCTAAGGGTGCACTATTCCAGCCATTTTTGCGTTGTCTTTGCCCGAAGAGCATCATTGCAGGCAGGGGCGGAGCCAGGAATGTGCCGTACGGGGGGGCAAAAATTTTTAAAATTGAATGTACGAATAAAATTTATATATAACTAGAAAAATTGTAATATAACGTTACATATTACAATTGTACCCGACGATGTTTTATAGCATAAAATTCATCTATAATAAAATCTAGATCTAAATTAATCCTAAATTCTCGTTCAATGTTTAGTGTTAAACAATCAGCAAGAAAATCATCATCCATTCTGTTACGAATTTCCGTCTTCACATGTTTCATTACTGAAAATGCTCGTTCCACTGTCGCTGTTAAAACCGGTAGTTTCAGTACTAAACGAATCAATTTAGTCAAAATAACGTAACTCTCTGACCTTCTGCTTGCAACCAATTCCCGACATAAATTAGAAAGTGTAGGCACTTGAAATCGAGGTTCGATAATCACATCATTCTTATAATGTTGCAACTCAATTTTCAAACAATAAATATCTTGTTGCGAAAAATCTTCAGGGTAAAACTTCTGCGCAAGCTTACAGATATTATCCATGTTAAATGATTCAAAAGAATTTGCTGGATCCAAAGCCGAACTGAGAGAAAGGAGTTCTAATGATGTCTCATTAAATCTTGTATCTAACTCCATCATCTGACAATCTATGGCTGCATTGAAAATATCAAAGTGATAATGATGTTCAACTGTAGGATACTCACGACCACGAGAACGACCAACCATGTAAGAACCATCAAAGTCCGGTATATGTACATCATTTTTTGAGCAAAATAGTTTCACTTCTTCAAGAAATTCTTCCCAACCATCTTCTCTCAATGCTTGAAGGATAGTTTTTGTAGTATGGACAAATCTCATAGCAGTTAAGATGTCTTGAGCTTTCTTCTGAAGAGCCTGACAAAGTACATCAGTAATTGCCAAAATTCTACGCATTAAATGCAAGATAAATACAAATGAAAATGTTGTCATGGTTTTGTATACACCATCAACTTCGGACCGAGATCTTGTATTTGGAGAATGATCACTAAGATATTCAAACACTTTGCAAGTTGCAACATACATATCAATCAAGCTCTTTACAGAGTTGTAATGAGAAGACCAACGAGTAGCTCCGGCTCGTTGCAAATTACCAATCTGATTAGCCCCACTTCCCGACTGTCGTTCTCCAATTTCCAACAAATGCTCAATTTCTTTTCTTTGGGCACTTTTCAACTCATTGATACGCTTAGGAGATGATGTAATCATATTAATAACATTGTCTAAATGAGAAAAAAATGAATTAATATCCGAGACATCCCTAGCTGCAGAAACCAATGTGAGTTGTAAACGGTGGGCAAAACAATGGACATAGTATGCATATGGACAATCTCTAAGGAATAATGCTTGTAGTCCATTCCAAGAACCACGCATATTACTAGCACCGTCATACCCTTGACCTCTCATGTTTTGCACTTGAAGGTTGAAACGGACAAGAACATCAGAAATCTGATTCTTAAGAGTTAATGAGGTAGTGTCACTAACGCTTTTGATTGCAAAGAAACATTCTGTCAAAATTCCACTACTACTCACAAACCTCAAGACAATGGCCATTTGTTCTGTCGAAGATTCATCACGTGCTTCGTCAACAAGAATACTGAACTTTGCATCCCCAATTTCGTCACGAATTCTTTGTCGTACTTTATTGGCCATAATGTTTAAAACCTCTTTTTGAATGTCTGGAGACGTGTATGTAGCATTTTTAGGAGCATTACCCAAAACAACATTTCCTACTTCCACATTCATTTTTCCAAATGCATCCACCAGTTCAATGAAATTGCCACGATTCAAAGAAGATTCAGATTCATCGTGGCCTCTAAAGGAACAACCTTGAAGTGCTAACCACAAAACACTCTGAATAGTGGTTTTCAGACGCAAACGATTTTTCTGTTTTTCCTCGGCCGATACAGATTGCATTACCTTGTCAATATGTTGAGTTGGTTTCATCTGATCTTCAGCTCTTCTCTTACAACCATTATGAAACGATGACGATGTTGTACCAACATGAATAAGGAATGCACATTTACTGCCTTGGTTGACCCTCTTCCAACTGTCAAACCCAACTGTGACCAACGATGAAATAATAGATGGAGCACTATCATTGAGGAAAAGGAAGCAATAAAAACAATATGCTTTGTGTGTTGAAGGTGAATATTCCAACCAAGGAAACTGATTGTACCAACGCTCCTGAAATCGACGTTTCTGCTTTCTACATTCTTTACTTTGATAGTCCAAAAGTTTCGGTTGATAAGGTCCAACATTTAAATAGGCTCGCCTAATCTGATCGCGTTCATTTAGTGGATGTTCACATATTTGCTTTCTTTTTCCTGGGTCACGTTCAATAGAATCAAGTGGTTCCACATTAAGATTAGAAGATGATGCTCGTTCAACATCGGGGGATGAAAATTGCCTTAATATCCTATAAATTCCTACATAAATTGCGGTTGGCTAAATTTCCAAATTCCAAACTAACATTTCCTAAGCAAATGCCTAATTGAGACTCAGACACTTCCAAATTCAATTCAAAAACTAGAACTAGAATCATATGTGCTATCAATTTCCAATTTTCCAATGCAGACTAATTGAGACACTTCCAAATTCAATTAAGGCAGGCAGTAAGGCTAAAGCACATTCAATTATTCAAACACACAAAATCACAAATTCAACTTGGTTTGGTACAAATTCAATCCCACATTGAGACACACTCACACACAAATTCAAACACACAATTGACAGTTGACACAAACTCACAAAGACAGTAACAATTCAGTAACAAAACTCCAACTCCACCCTCCGGTGACACAAATTCAAACACACAATTGACACAATTACACAAAGACAGTAAATTCAGCAAACAATTCCACAACTCCAGTCACTCCACAGTCCACACTCCACACCACCCGGTCCTGAAATCGGTGGTCCACACTATTCCCAGCTCCAATCAAAAAAATTCAGTAACAAACAACAACTCCAGCCTCCAGACACTCAGACAGTACGTATCAAGTATCAACAATTCAAAAATTCAACATTCAGTAAAAAAAATCGAAAAAAAATTACCTTGCAACACTCAGTCACGGACGGCAGAGAGCGAGAGAGCAGCGGCTTGTCGGCTTGAGGAAGCTGAGGGACGAACGGAAGCTGAGGGACGAACGGAAGCTGAGGGCTGAGGGGCGACGGCTGAGGCTGAGGCTGAGGCTGAGAGTGAGAGGCGAGAGCAGAGAGCAGAGGGCGAGAAGAGAAGAAGCGAGAGAGGAGAAGAGAGAGGGAGGGTTCGCGTTGGGTAGGGTCTGGATTGGGAATTTGGGTTTAATTGGGTTTAATCTGGGTTGGGCTTTCATTAGATGAAGGCTAATTTTTTTTTTTTAAAGGGTGGGCTTGGGCTTGGGCTTGGGCAAGGGTGGGCTGGAAAATAATTGGGCTTCAACAATTTTTTTTTTTTTTTTCAGCTTCTGGGCTTGGGCAAGGGTGGGCTACAGCCCACCCCAGCCCACCCCTGGCTCCGTCAGTGATTGCAGGTCCATCTGCAAGGCTAGAAATCAGTAATTAGCAAATCGTTTATATGAAGTTGATCCATTCTATATAATCGATATCTGAATGTGATGATAACAGCCCAATCACAATGGTCTCTCAGCTACAAGAGCCTCACTTAAACTGACAAATGTACTCAAATAAGTAAAATTTTGGAGCAATTCAGACTGCGATAGCAACAGTCAATCACAGGAGTCTTCCAGCAACAACAGCTCGGCTTAGCCTATGTTCAGATCATGTTTATAACCTCAAGTGCTATCCACTTATCCATCTTTATTTAATCTTTTATAATTTAAACCGTTTAAACACTCATAACATGTTTGATACACGGGAAATATATTAAAACCTTGTTCATTATACCATCCGTCTTATCCCATGGTGTGTACCAAAGATTCAAAGAAAAACAAACACGAGTTCAATATCTCTAGTACAGTCAATCGGGATTCTTGATGTAACAATTTCAATCATTATAGGTGAAGCTAACAATTGACAACTCTACAATAACCAACCGGTTGTGCTACATGTATATAATGATTTATATACACATGATATGATAAGATATAATTTAGTCAAAATTTGTTCAACCAAATAAAAAATTCAACACTCTATTTGTATGTTAACCATTATTGGACGTTCAAAATGGCCAATTCAAGTCCCAACTGCCACGAACAAACCAAATGCCCGCTTTGCAAATGTCCAGTTAATTAAATGTGGTCATTGAACAAGACATAACATTTGCAGTTTTTATTTCAGAATAAAAAAATTAAAGTGTAGATTTACAGAGTTGCTCTCTTGATCTCTCGCTCTTCATAACTAAACACCCAAAACAATTAACACATAGTTAGGCACATTTATTCATTTCCTTTATGGACAAATTTACTTCATTCTTTTCTAAATTAGCATAAACGGAAGACAATGGTGAAAAAACTATTGGTATTACTTACTCAGAAAAGTAGAATTTCATTATGTTAAACATTAGAATTGCTCTTATTTCAAAAACAGGTTGTTTACAGAGCATACAAAACAATCAACTGATAGCACAACTGATATCCAAATGTCTATTTATAGCATCTACCACTGTGAGCATACTGTATTTCAACCATGTACTTAACAAGATTCCTGAACCAAATGGGAATTTTAAGTAAGAAGCACTAACGGGTAATTCCCATCAGTTGTGTCTTCATGGTCAAGATTAGTCCATTTTACTCTTCGACTACGACCAAAGTGCCTAACCTGCATCTTATCCTCCCCAGTTGGAGCAGAGAAATCACGAGAGTAAATATTATGTGTCTTAGCAGTTCCAGCATGATCATCAGGATTCGTCTGGAAGAAAGGACCCTTATGGTAGTATTTCTGCATGAACCTCCGCTTTCGCTTGGATTGTCCAGTAGGCTTTGGATTCTTTCTCTCCCACTCCCTCCTCTCTTCCTCTGTCATGTTTCTCACCCTCTCAATCTCCTCCTTCTCCCTCAACATTGCCTCTTTGTCATCTCTAAACACCTTGATCCTAGCAATCTCTCTGGCCTTCCAAGCCTCATATTCCTCCGCCTCATTCACCTCATCATCAGTATCAAAGTCAGCAATAATTGCCTCCGACTCTATATTCCTCTGAATCTCCTGGTCCTCCCTAATTTTTTCAACCACAAGTTGCTTCGTCTCTACTCTCCTCTTTTTCATCCTCCTTTTCTCGGCTTCCTCAAGTGCCCTCTCTTCTGCCTCGAGTCTCTCAAGTTCGGCAATTGTATCTCTCTCAGATTTTGGAACAAAAACTAGTTTCACCATCACAATGGCCGTCGTTTCTTCTTCAGAATCAGTCTCGTACTCAGACTCCTCTTCCTCAACTTCCTCCTCTTCTTCCGGCATGAGTGCTGCCTCCTCTTGTTGACTTTGCAACAGTTTCTCCCTAATCCTTCTTCTCCTCTGCTCCAATGCATCCTCATCCTCCAAATCTAATCCTTCTTCCCTCCTCCTTTCCTCCTCTATCGTTGAAACAATCTCAGCCTGCCTAATGCATCTACGATCTTCCCTCACCTCCTCACGATTATCAATCCTAATCTTAGCCAAACGACGCAATCTCGGATCATCCTTCCGCATAACATCAGTCTCCTCAAGACTCGGGAACGCTTTTTCAAGCCCAGCAACCCTTGCCATCCTAATGTCCCCATCTTCATCCTTGTCAACCGCCCACTCTGGTGCTTTTCCCGGCCAGTACCTGTTCACTTTTGCCTGGCCAATTTTACCCCTAGGATTATCCCCATTTTCAATTGCTGTATCACTAAACCCTGCTGTCACAGCCATGGCTACAAGAAAACACAACCACTTCTACCGGGGAAAAGAAGAAGAAGAAGAAGGCTTCTCAGTTATCAAAACTTTCACTGGTAGAAATTTGAAACAGTATCAATCAGTAAAATATGGTATGATTTAATAGGATAGACCAAGAAATTGAAAGTAATCTGTAAATTCATAAGAATGATTTGCCGAAATTCAGGCTGCGAATTCAAAAGATCGATTAGGTATACTAGCATCTGTTCGAGGGGATGAAGACCTCGTACCCAGCAATGGCTTTTATACGACAATGTTTAGACACTTCCGGATGAAATAAGGAAACTTTTGGGTATTGAAGCCACGGTTGAATTTGACTTTTATACGACAACGTTTAGACACTTCCGGATGAAATAAGGAAACTTTTTGGTCTTTGAAGTAACGGTTGAATTTGACTTTTAAACGACAACGTTTAGACACTTCGGGATGAAATAAGGAAACTTTTTGGTCTTGAAGTAACGGTTGAATTTGACTTTTATACGACAACGTTTAGACACTTTTCGATGAAATAAGACAACTTTTTTGTCGAGTTTTGCATTGTTCAGTCCTTATCTCTGAGCCCATATTTGGTATGGAATAAAATCAGTAGGATAATATAAATCAAAATTAACAATTTACATGGAATATACAATTTTTCAACTACACATTTCATTAATTTTTATCAAAATCTACTAAAAAATTAATTTTAATGCTCACCAAACAAAGCCTAATTATGTTTGCTCAAATCAATTCCTTCTACCATTTTTTTCCCATTTCTCTGTCAAGTGCTTGTTTGGAATAGTTTAAATTATGATTAATAATAGAAAATCCCCTAAAAACGTTTCAAATTGTGATATACCCCCATACCTATTGAAAATTGCAGAAAACCCCATATTTGAAATATTATGTGCGAAAAACCCCCTACTGTCCAATTCCATTAATTTTACCGTTAAAAATAGTAAAAATTGCAAAATTAAAAATGAAAAATTACATTTGTGATCATAAACTTATTTATTTATTTTTACAAATTACACCAAAATCTTTTATTTGTAAGAAAAGATTATAGTTGAGATTTCTAGGGCTTGAAGAAGTGAAAATATTAGGAAGAAACTACATTTTTGGGTTTGGGCCACCAAAATTCACGGATCCTTAAAGTACTTTGCAGTTTAGATTCACGTTTTATTTCTACAGTACTCTCTATGTAAGTACTACAATACTGATCTTGATGGGAAATTAGTTCCTCAAACTTGTAAATGTTAAGTTTACCTAAAATAAATCTTGAGAATTGTGAATATTTATGCTCTATTGATCCTTTGGAATATGAATCATGGCCACTTTTACAATATATAGGGGAGCCAGCAGTCACATAGTACAGCATTGCTGAGAATGCCTTTAATAATTGTGAACCTCCGGTGGTCACGACTGAGAATGGTGGTGGCTATAAGGGTATTAAGTCAACTGTTTTTGCTCTCTTAGCATTTAGAAGCAGCACCACAACCACCACCGCTGCCGTAGGTAGAGCATTTGGGCATGTGTGATATGAGAGGGTTTGAGAGAAGAGTAGAAATGAGGGAAGAATTTTGTAGATTTTTTGTTTAGTTTGGGGCGGGGCGGGCTGGGCTGGGCTGGGTTGGGGCGGAAGATAATTTTAAAGGTTTGGGAATATGGGTGGTGCAAATAAAAGATTTTGGTATAATTTCTTTAAAAAAAAAAAAAAGGTTTAAGATCATAACATTAATTATTCATTTTTAATTTTTGCAATTTTTACTGTTTTTAACGGAATTGGATGGTGGGGGGTTTTTCGCACAAAATATTTCAAATATGAGTTTTTTTTTTTTTTTGCGATTTCCAATAGATAAGAGTATATCTCAATTTGAAAGGTTTTTAGTGGGTTTTCTACTATTATTCCTTTAAATTATAATATAACTCGCGATTCTCCTACAATGTGTAAATTTTTAAAAATAGACAATGATTGTAAATTCTGGATAAAAACGTATATTATTGACGTTATATTCTTTATACTTAACACTATTAACACGATACAAAAGTGAAGATCAAGTTCATTGCGAATACTGTGTCAACAAATACTTTTCAATGTGTTAAGGATTGCTCGACTGAAATATTAATGGACAAAATGTCCAGCTGAGCCAAAAATTCTACTTTTACATATTACATTTTGTCAAGCAGTGGTTGATTCAATACTACTTAGCCATAGTTTGATGACTAGTATAAAGAGAAATTTGAGGGAAATAATATTTTGAATAGTGATTTTTTAAAAATGTGTGATTAAAAAGTATGAAGAAGTATTGATTTTACGTGCATAAAATTTATTAGGTAAATCTGATTAAAAATGAATATGAAAAATAAAGAATTTTGGTTTAATGGGAGTCGAGGGCTTAATAATCCTCCAATTTATATATTTTCTTCTTTCCATAGTTTTCTCTTTTTATTTCACAATAAGGTTCTCTTCTATGAAAATGATGTACCTCCTGTTCAGTTTTGGACAAAACTAATTGAGATTTCTAATTTTGTACACGCTATAAAATTGAATGTAAAGAATTTGACAAAAATAAATAATAATAATAATAATCATTAAAAAAAACAAGAATCACATAAACAGAGAACATTTGTGAGAACACGTAAACATTAAACACCTTAAAAGGCCTCGCGTAAAGAGGTGTTATTTTTCTCTATTCTACCACACTAGGACGTCACAATAGTAACAGTTAAAAAAAAAAAAAAGGATGAGCCGCATCCTTAACGGCCCCCACCGCCCTGCCTTGGGGCTTGGTGAAGGAGGTAAATCGCAGGTTATGCCTCCAAGGGTACATGGTGGAAGACTGATTGTACACTTGCACTTACCGAAGGGCTAAATCCATATTTCAGGATTCGAACTCTTGACGCGATAGCCTCAAGATTCTTGATTTGCGCATAGGAAGAATTCACGGTGGAGTAGTCATGCCTAGAAAAAAGTAGATTTATCTCTAAAATTATTTGTAATATATATGTAAATAAGTTAAAAGATAAAACATAACATCTTCTCGATGAAACATGAGTTTGTAAAGATACTTACTTCCACACTTGAAATTGTGAGGAACTTGCCTCCCACAATCTTGAAATAGTTTCAGTGCACGTTGAACTTCAATAATAGTTGCCACTTTTGGAGTAACATAAGGACAAATTCGTTCAAAATGAACATTTCTTCTCATTTGGCGACAAGTAGCAGCCGGATTTCTACCGTAAATTGCTGACCTACAATTTCTAATCAAACCACTCTTCTCCTCTTTACATCGACTCAGGTCAGGTCGCCGTGCACCATCGAAACCAGCCAAACACCACCCAGTATTTACTATAGCAATCAAACCCAGCATCATAACCCATTTTCCCAACATTTTTTCAAAACCTCTAATTTTTAATAATAATATTCAACTTCTTGTTGCATGTGAAATGAAGAACTAATGTGACCCTTTATATAGGGAATAGTAAAGTTGGTGTGGCCGTTGGAAGTGTGCCATCTCAACTTAAATATGTTGACATATGTAGACCTTTGAAATCTTATTTTTGTATAGTACCTTTTCTTGAAGTTGAGATTTTTCGGTTAAAAATATTATTAAATTCATGTTAGCTACAAATAAATGATCTTATTAAATTTTAAATCAAAAATCAACAGTTAAAATTAACTACATATTTTATGAATCCAAGCTCGACTATGGCCCAAGGCAATCAAAAAACCTCAAGGAAATTTTTCATTTCTAAGAGATTAAGTATGACCCGTTTCAAAAATAAGAAGCAATGTTTAAAATTTCAAAAATTAGATATTAGTTAAATATATTAACGTAACAATTTTATACAATTTGGTCACAAATTATCGAATTAATTGGCCACAAATTATTTTTCGATCACAAATTTTATAGGTCACAACTTATTTAATGTTTACACAATATCAAATTAATGGGTCACAAATTATCAAATTATTGGTCATAACTTAACACATTTTTGGGTCACACGTTATTTATTGATTACACATTAATCAATTTATTGATCACAATCAACTAAATAATTTTTTTACCACCATCTCACTATTGCCTCCGACAGCACCACCACCACTAGAACCGCCACCACCTAACGACAACCTACATGAACACCACAAACTCCACCATCTCAAACAAACTAATTGCACCATCGTGACCACCACAACTGCCATCTCCACCATCGTCGAACACCATCGCTTGCACCGCTATCTACACCATATCCATCACCATCACCATCAAAATCAATCGCCTACACCACCATGACCACCCAAATAAACGGTCACAAACACTCACCCAACGCACGCCACCACCATCGCACATTGCACAACATACCTCACACCACCTCCATCTCGCACCGCACACTACCACCACTGTACATTGCACACCACTGCCACCGTACACCATCACCCACAGTACAGTACAGTACAGCACAATCACAACACACAACTCACTCGTATCACACCACAATCGAACCACACAAAAACTGTTGGCCACCAGACTCAGAAATTAAAAAAATAGTTCTGCGATGGAGTAAGAAGGAGGAACACGTAGTAGCAGCAAATCGCGCAATGGTATCGTCGACGGCGCTCTCCTACAATGGCTTCCAGTGGTGACTTTCGGTGGTTGCAATAGAGAGATAGATAAGGTGGGATAGAGAGAGAAGTGAGAAAATAGAGATGATGAAAATGATTACGGTTTTGTGAGGGAGGTTTGGTATGTGTTAGGTGACATGAATTAAATATTTTGTAATATAATTATTAATATTTAAAATATCAATCATCATTTGATTTTTTTTTTAAAAAAAAAGAAGAAGTAAATCTTAATTTTGAATTTGGAAGCTTAAAACTCTGGCTTGCTGTAATTTTCACATCAAAAAATTAAAGATCGAACAGTGAGTGAAGATTATAAGTCCATGTTTCATTATATTATTTGGAGTGAAAGGAGTTTTGAATAGTGATTTTTTGAAAAATGCGTGATTAAAAAGTATACAAGTATGAGTATTAAAAAAATTTGAAATAGTGATTGTCCAAAGGGGGCTTAAAGAGAAAAATACACATGTACAAAAGGTTCAAAATAAATTTTAAAATATCAAGTTATTGTAAGCCCCATTTGATAATCATTATTTTCAAACTTTTTTCTTTTACGTACACATTTTCAACCACACTTTTACATAATAAAATATTCTACACATAAATTCAAATTTTTTCATACTTTTTAATCATACATTCTTCTAATAGTCACTATTCAAAACCCTATTTTCCCTAAATAATATTTGTCAAATAGGAGCTAAATGTGATCACCCCACAATAATTTTATAATTATTAATTAATTAAATAGGTCAATTGTCACACTAACACAATTTATGATTACATCATTTATGAGTTATAAATCGCACAAGACTACAATAATAAAAACACAAATTGTGAGTTAGAATTATAAATTAAGTCTCAAATCATACATTTTTTAGGTGATATTATTTATTGGTTACAAATTACCCATTTTATTGGTTGCAATTATTCAAATAATTGAACACTATAGCTCTTTATCACACTCTACACTTCACTACCACTTGAGCCACCTAATAGGTCACACCACCTTACCACCATCGCCTTCGACATCATCGCACCACCACCACCAACACCACATCCTCAAATCCACCATCACCTCAACCTACACCTCCACCACACCACTACTTGTACCTCCACCACAACACAGCTCAAATTGCTGGAGATCGCTCCAAACAAATTGCAAATTGCATCACTCAGATTGCACCAGTCCATGACCCCTTTTTCTTTCACATAGACACAAATTGCATAATCCAGATTGCTAGAGATCGCTTGCTGGCGCTTAATGGCGTTCAATGATGTTTGAGATCTCTCACCATGCAGATTTCAAGATTCGAGCAAAAGGCACGACCTAGCAACGATATCGGCCATGGATAATGCAAAGAAAGATGGAGTACAGACTTGTGTGCCAATCCATCACAAGGTGTGAGAGGGGAAGATGGTGGCTAGTTTTCGTGAACTAAATTGTGAGTGTCGATCAAATGGATTGTGCGGTAGATAGAAAATGGAGAGATATATTATTTTTATCATTCAGCTAAATTTCGTGCATATTATCATGTTTTCTTAGTGCAGCAGATTGAGGTAAATGGAGTCCCATTAAACTTTAGATAGAGAATGAACACTTAAATCTTTTATCTACTGAGAAAGAAATTTCGTTATATACTTAGTCATATTGTAAAAGAGTGCCGGCAAGGTAAGAGTCAAAAGCTATTATGAGAAAATACGATACAATAGTCAAAATGAATAAGCATGTCCGACACTTCGAAAAGGGATGGAGGACCTTACAAAGAGGGCTGAAATCTATGCAAAATTTCATTCAAAGTCAAAAGCTATTATGCGAAAATACGATACAATAGTCAAAATGTACAGTTACTATTCTGAGTGTATTCTAAAAATAACTTGTTTGCTAGCAAAAACGAGGATAAAAATTCTGCACTCCCACTTCCTATCATCTTATAGGTGATGTTTTGAGAGACAACAGACTATCCAAATGTGAAATCCTTGAATTGGAATCCCCGGGACGAGCCAAATACTTCCCAAAAGCGAAGAGTCTCATCCACTCCAGCAGACTCCACGGTTAGTCCATCTGGGCTCTATAACATATAAATCAGATGAATGAAAGTTTTAGAACGTTCTAATACTACACTCCAATGCTAAGAAAGAAACCAAAGTTAAATTTATCTCAATGTTTGAAATATTAAGTCAGACCTGGGATAAATGGAGAACTCTTGATGTATGATTCATCGACCCACCAATTTTACACATTGAAGGGTACTTCCACAAACACAACTGGTTTTGACACTCGTAGCCAAAGTCGTGACCACTTAATATCTCCTGATGATGCTTGTTCCATTGCAACCCACTAATCTTTTCTTATAACATCAAATAATTTTAGTCAGAAAAAATACAATTTTACAGATTAAGCCCAAACCTTGGTTTTGAGAGCATAATAAACAAACACAATCAATCACAAAAGAAACAAAGCACACCTGAGAATTTTTAGTGGTTCACCCTCAGTGTCAGAGTAACATTCACTTTGTTAATACAGGGTTTCACTATATTGAGGAAGAACAGTACAAGTGATGTAGCACATCTCACACCATAACAAGGGCGTCCTAAAATCCTTTACATAGTAGGAATATGAGGCCGACCTAATACATGTATGGAGGAATACCAGTATACCCCTGAAACTAGATCTGCAGTTGACAGGATGAGTCCAAAGTATCATCAGGCTCCACAAAGTCCAACAAAATTTGAGAACACTGTGTACCAGTGCACTTATAACAAGGTTGTGAACACTGTGTAAAATGTCTAACTTGCCTGTGCTTTTGTGTCAAAGCTGTTAATGCATGTACCCTTTTGTATATTCCATATCTTTAGAGAACTGTTAGGCGAAAATCTCGCAAGCGTACGAGTTCGTTGTACAAGTAATAATTGTGATGAGTGAGTTATCGTCCCACAGGGAATAAGGCTCAATTTTAGAGTATTCGATATATTTAAATTATCAAATGTAACAAAAGATGGTTGATTTTTAGTTGACTACGTTCTATAACTACGAAAGTAATAAAAAAAATGGTTTTAAATCAAATGTGGATGAGTGTATTGGATTTCCGACTCCACTAATCAATTCTTAATTTTAATTTTCAACCAGTGATAATTAATTCGATTCATGCAATTGCAACGATCGATAATTCCACTTTCATTTACTATTCTTTCCCAAGATATAATAAATCTATGATTGCCACGAGACGATCCTATTCCTAGTCCGAATTCATATGACAAGCAAGCATTGACGTTTAGGATTATCACACATGACCGCACACGTCATAAATATTATTCCTAATATTTATTATCCGTGTGTTTCATAAACAGTGTTCTACCTACCGTGAGTTTTCCAACACTACGAATAAGCAACTAATTGTCATAATGGTGCGCAAAAATTAAAAACAATAAATTCATATATGTTTATGAAATCACAATGCAAGAATTAAATTAAAAGCACATGATATCGAATTAAAAACTAAAAATTAATTAGCTTCATCATCCATCCAATACAAGGGAATTTAGCCTAGCATATTGTAGAATTAAATTATACAAGAATAATTGGGAAAATATCACCCGGAAATAAGAAAGATGGAAGAAGTTGGAAAAATCTACATTCTTGATGTGAAACTTGAATCCGGATGAAAAATTTTCAATATCCTATGCAATTCGCCTTGATTCCACGTTGCTAGCCACGTTCTTTGCCTCCAAAATATGTATAATATAGAGATTTTTAGGTATAGGGAGGTTTCCCATATGTATTCTGCTGTTCTCTCTTTATAGGAGCCGAAAATTGGTTGAAAATCACGTCCAAATTGGTTTCCAAAAGAGTTCTAATCGAATAAGGAAAGTTGCCTTCGCGCGGATTTTTTGTCTCTGCACAGCAGTCCGTATTTTTGTCATAACTTTCTCTTCTGATATCCGATTGATGCAATTCAAAGTGCGTTGGAAATATAACTTAAAGGGCTACAATTTTGATTGAAATAGAGTTTTTTCAATTCGGACGTTTACTATGCCAAAAATGGGTCTCAATATTCGGCTAAAATTCTGGAATATATTTTGAGCGATTGAAAATTGATTTTGATAATACTTTGATCATATTCCATTCCTTTTTGAATTCTAATTTCAATCCAATTGTCTCCTAATAGTCTTCAAAGTATCTTCTTGAGTATTTGTAATTTGATCCTCGAACTTTGGATTTTACCATTTTCACCATATTTTGCTTCTTTTCTCCAATTCTTCATCAAATATAAAGTTTTACCTACACAATATAATATAACATAAATTATGTAAAATTTTGTCAAAAAATCAATAAAATTCTATAATTTTAAGCCCTGAATAAGTGTAGAAAATACACTTATCAAGAACCATCATCTGTGCCTCCTCCAGAGGCAAGCACATCATAGTTATATGGACACCAGGCAAGGGCCTTCACTGCAGCACAATGATCACTGAGGCGATACATGTATTGCATGGCAACCATCTTGCGTGCATCCCATATGTGAATGAGGTTGTCATTACCTCCACTCGCTAGTCTGTTTCCTGTGTTCGACCATTTCAAACCGCAAACTTCATTAGTGTGCACTTCCATACAACACGTCAAACTGTTCCCTGCTCTCACTGTGAAACAAAAATTTCAGGAATAAATGGTACATTCTTATGTTTACTATTTGGATTATAGTAGCGAGAAATGATCGTGATTCATGATAGCATTATGACTACTTTCAGAAGTCAAAATCTGGCCATTCCATGCAACAGAACCCACCCTATTCTGATGCCCTATAAGGCATCTAACTTGTATAAAGAGTTTATGACTTGTATGAAAGAATGATTTGACCATGTTTGGCTAAGCTTAAAATGTTCCCTTATAATGAAATGAATAACTTTATTTTATTTAAATTGAGAATATAATTAACATATGCAAACGAGTTCTTTTGAAACAAAAGTAACTTGTTTACTTCTTTTTAAGCCTAGACAAACATTCTCTAACAAATCAGATCATGTAAAATGTCAGACTGAAAGGTCATACAATCTTTAGGGTCTCGGCATCCCAAAGATATATTTTCGAGCACCGGTATCCAGCTGCTACTGTTTGGGCATCTTCCAACCAGGCTACACCAGTAGGATAATCGTCACCATTGCCCACTTCTGACAATAATTCAGTTTTTCGATTATCAGCATTCCACAAGTATAATTTTGAGCCCAAAGCAATTGCAAGAAAGTTGGCTTTCCCCCAGTCCATGATGTTCAGGTAGAAATGGTTCACGATATTAGGTGCATCCAAAATACAAGATTCTCTCTGCGAAGAGTCTACCATGAGGACATTTAAGAGATTATTAAAACATTGTAATTAACGAATAAGTCTGCTTGATCTCTTTATAGATATCTTTTATGTTTCTAAATGCATTTTCTTCTTGCCAAATATTATTCGCAATGGCGATTTCCATGTTGTATGTGAATACTTTTGTTGACAAGACCTACGAAACATAGCATACCAGGATTAGAACTGTGCATTTAACATTCTAGGATCTAAGTTATCTATGAAGCAGCCTCATGTATGCCAAATGTTATTCAAGTTATGGATTTAAGCACTAGTCCTACCTCTTAGAGCAATAATAAACAGAAAACAACCAGAAATGATAAAGCACACACGGAAACATAGTGGTTCATCAATAAGAGATCTATGTTTACTCGATGCTGCAAATTTTAACATTTTCACTAAAATAGAGAAGAATGACAGAACATCTTCTCATGCCTCTCAGTTTATATCTTACAAGAAAATGGCTCCCTAATAAATCCTTTGTACTGTAGAAACTTTAGGTCGTCGAGGGGAGGAGTACAATCCAACAATTCAGTGTCTTATTTCAAATTTTGCTTTACCAAACAAGAACTGACTCCATCAACTTACCAAAATCAAACGAAAGCAGACCAAAATTTTTTTAGACGTTGCATATGACAGAGAAAAAATTATAATTACAAGGGAAAGCCAAATGTATATTCTACAAATCTTTTACCTTTGGGAATTGTCGACATGGCTTATGAGTCAAGATCTCCTCATTACTCCGTCGCATCTCGTCTATTAGCCGGTTTGATTTTCTACTCGATTTTGGGCTACCCCTAAAAACCAGCATTTGAAATGGCCTTCCTTCAACATCCAACTTCAGATTATTTTCTAGCTTTCTTCTATATTCAATACCATGTAATCCATACAAGAAAAATCCCCATATCAGAAATATCCCTATTCTGAATAATGATTAAAATATCTCAAACAAGGTCAAAGAAAACCCCAAGGCCCAGATATAAAGCATCGTTTATAATTTTATTACACATTATATATACATCCTTTATTGAACGGCAATCAAACCTCTAAGAACACAAAACCCCACAAAAATAATTCAAGAAAAAAGGGGTTCCAAATAGAAAACTCAAGAAATCAAAATAAAAAATAATCGACTGACTTTAAACTTGGGTTTGCTGGGTTTTTGAGTCGGAGTTGTTAACAAACTGTGGGCTTGATCAAGATCCATCAGGCTCCTATCCGGTATAAATCTATCTCCCTTCAAAAAAATAACAAGAAATTAAAAAAAAATAAAATTAATCAATAATCCAAGGAGAAATAAAAAAATGCCTTCAGAAAATCCAGAAAATTTTCAGTATTACATACTGGAAAATCATACTCCACAGGACTGTTGTGGAGGCGAGTTCGAGAGTACCAATCAGATTGCTGTTTTCATCCATTATCGCAGAGCGTTTAAGAATCCCAGAAACGAAATTTGAATATATTTTGGTTTTACTGTTCTTTAATTTGTGCGTTCAAGTTTTCAAGAAATTCTTTTTTTCTATTGCTGTCTCGCGCCAAAGAGGCGTGTCCATTCTATTTGATGTGAAATGGCCGTTGAAATTACGTCTAATCGTTTAGGATTTTTCCCTCGCAATTTGAAAGGGAAGAATATATTATTTAATCCATGGTGAAAATTTCTTATGGGGTGTTCTGTTAGACGTCAAGACTCTATCAAATCGTGAATATTTTTTATAATTGCCCTCAGTAATGGACGATTTGCACACAGCCCAACATATCTCCACTTTGATGCAAATGGTATAAATAGACAGCTTAATGTAAAGATCACTATAATTTTAGGGTCATCTTCACTTCATCACCAGCATCAAGGAAATGAGTACCTGTAATGCAACAAAAAAATTTACCCAATATTAATTCTCAAAATTTATAAACAAGATTTGAACTTGTTTAGATGCAGTGCCTTAGTCCCTATATTAGCTGACAATGCTACAATTGATTGTAATTGAGATTTACAACTATTGCAGGCTCCACATAAAATAAAAATATATGCTATAGTTGATTTTTCATTGTCCATGTACCCAACATAATCATAATCTACAAACCCCTTAAGAATAATTCCCTCATTGCAAGATTTAAAACATAACCCCAATTTAGAAAATTCCTTCAAATACCTCAATGCAGTCTAGTGTTAAGACCCATGATTGATCATGAACCTTCTAAGTTTACTAGTGGCATGAGCAATATGTGGTATGGTACAAACTACAAACCATGGTATACATTACAAATATAACATTATTAGCATACGAGACCTTACTCGTGCATCTCATGTCCAACTCATCAATGTGATACTTATCATTACTTAATTTGAAATGAGAAGCAAGTTGTGGGGTCACACAAAAGATGTTTGATTCAAAATTAACGAGTGTTTGGATCTATTTCTTATAATATCCATGCTAGATATTCTTTTTGCATGCTCTAAATCTTTAATGTCATTAATGTCATACATATCAAGTCCAATTAACAACATATCATCTATATAAAGGAACAGATAAACAATCATAGAATTGTCACTATTTTTCTTAAACTACAGATAATGATCAAAATCACTTCTAATGAAATCAGTAGATGCAACAAAATTATCAATTCTTTTGTACCATTATCTAGGTGATTATTTTAATCCATATAATGACCTTTTTAACAATCTCCCACACTCAGGTTTACCATTATCTAAAATCAGTTTTAATATTAATTTCTTCAAGTTTTAAATCATAATGAGCATCCAATGTAAATATTATTCTTATAGTAATGTATTTTACTACAAGGGAAAAGATCTTATTATAATCAATACTAGGTTTCTGTGTAAAACCCACAGTCACAAATCTTACTTTAAACCTAAGAGGTTGCTTAATAGTATTTCCCTCCTTAAGCCTATAAATCCATTTGCAGCCTACTAAGGACTTACTTGCAGGCCTTGGAACTAATCTCAGGTCTCATTGTTAAGTAGGAAAGTCATTTCCTCTTCCATAGCAGTTTGCCAGCTTTTTGATAACTGACAACTAATGGCTTCTTGATAAGTCTTAGTGATACGGATATCATTAAGATATCATCGATATTTATTTTATTGTTATTGGATTTTATTATTTATGTTTCATATTATTTGGCTTGTTTTAGCGGGTTGGCCCAAACCCTTAAATTAAGTTATTTTGTGCTATTTATTGGATTTTCATTGTAATTGACTTCGGTGAATGATTGAATGAAAATTAAGATTGACAGCTGCCACGTTTCTTCTTCCTTCTCCTTCTTTCTTCCTCTTTTCTACTGCTTCTTCTTCTTCCTATTTTCTTCAGTTTTCTTCTAATTTCTTGGTTTAAATTTCAATTGATTCTACATCACTTAGGCCTTGTTTGATACACCAAATTTTCCAGGAAACTAGGAAAATATTTTCCACTTTCCACTTTTCACTTTTTTGACTGTTTGATAGGCGAAATTTTTCACGGAAAATATTTTCCTTCTTTCCTCCACACATGTGCCTTTTCCGACTTTTTAATGAAAATTTTTTCCCATAACGGTGGAAAAAATTTTTCCATGCTGATTGGAAAAAAAATCTTTTTTTTGATAATGGAAACAAATGTTATAACAAACGGTAAATTTTTTTTTCACTTTAATGGATAATTTCCATGTAAAATTAAGTCAAACGAATACTAAACTTTGATAAAAATATGATTTTTTAGAAAACAATTTTTTTTTTTTTTGGCAATTGAAACAAATTTTATAACCAATTGTGGAAAAAAGTATCACTTTAACTAACACTTTCCATGTAAAACAAAGCCAAACGAATAGAAAATTCAAAAATTTTTCGAGTGGAAAATTATACCAATCAAATACATTTGAAATCATTTTCCATGCAAAACATTTTCTAGGCAAATCTTTTCCCTATAAAATATTTTCTTTCCACCCATTTTTCCACCCTTGCAATCAAACACATCCTTAGTCTCTTTAAATGCTAGATCTTGATAAGACATAACAACTAGAGAGAGATAATCTCTAAACCTAGAAGGCTCTCTAATTTCTCTCATAGTTCTATCCTTGGTTAATTGATAATCATCTAAAATATATCTGTGACCCCCATCATCCTCTTAAACCTTTCCTTCTACAACATATCCTAGCTCCACAGACTCTTCTACTCCATTTCCATTTCGATTCTTATTAATAAGATCAGAAGAGGACCAAGCTCCACTTACAGCTTGGTCCTATTCCCTTCTTCACCACTAGGAACTCTCACAGATTTGTTGGCTGTTTTTACAGCTATATAACAGCAGAAAAATGGACCAGCAGCAAGGAGCTAGAAGCTGGACGGGCAGAACCAGAGAAGTAGGGGAAAACAGGGGAAATCTGGGAAGAAACTGGAAGAAGAAAAACAGAGTGCTGGAAGACAGGGAAGAGAGCAAAAAACGTGCAGCAGTCTTCCTTCATTAGGTAGTAGTAAGTAGTACATCAGACCTTTTACATTATAAAAAGCTGAAATTTAAACCTACTACAATACACAAAATCAACCCTACACTTGACTATTTTACAGCCATTGGATTGGACAAAATAAAGAAATATTACTTTGACTTTGAAGACACATTACACATCAACATTCTCCCCCTTAATGTGTTTTTCTTGAACTCCAAGTGCAGCTCTTAGTTGCTGAAATTTTGAAGTCGGAAGTGCCTTTGTGAAGATATTCGCCACTTGTTCTTCGGACTTGCAATAGTTTAGTTCAACTTCTCCATCTTCAATTGCATCTCGAATGAAGTGATACTTGATTGCAATGTGCCTTGTTCTACTATGAAAACATGGATTCTTTGCCATTGTAATAGCTGATTTGTTGTCACAAAACAATGGTGTAGCTTCTCCTTGCTTCTCTCCAATATCTTCCAAAATTCTCCTTAGCCATATAGCTTGTGAAGTTGCAATAGAGGCTGACATATATTCCGCTTCAGTTGAGGATTGAGCAACAGATTGTTGCTTCTTGGATAGCCACGAAAACACTCCCGAGCTAAGGGAAAATGCATAGCCGGAGGTGCTCTTCATATCATCAACACAACCTCCCCAATCACTATCACAAAAGCCTCTTAACTTCACTTCCAAATTCTTTTCAAATCTGATCCCAAAATTTAGTGTCCCCATTATATACCTCAAAACTCTTTTGCCAACTCCAAAATGTTTATGACTTGGAGTACTCATGAACCTTGAAAGCAAACTTGCGGCAAACATGATATCCGGTCTTGTTGCGGTGAGATAAAGCAAGTTTCCAATCAAGCTTCTATAAAGAGTTTCATCAATCTTCTTTTCTCCATCATCCTTCATCAATTTCTCATTGTAAGCCAAAAGAGTTTCCACACATTTACATCCAAACATTCTAAATTTTTTAAGCACTTTTTCGGCATACTTCATTTGAGAAATAAACACCCCATTTTCATCTTGATATACTTCCATACCAAGAAAATAATGCAACAAACCCAAATCACTCATTTCATATCTTTTCATCATTTCAACTTTAAATTCTTCAATCATTTTTGCATTATTTCCCGTAAACACCAAATCATCAACATATAATGCAATGATAAGAATATTGGTGTTACCTTGATGTTTCACGTACAAGGTTGGCTCACTTTTGCTTTTCAAAAATCCATGTCGTTGAAAATAGCCATCAATTTGACTATACCATGCTCTTGGTGCTTGTTTGAGCCCATACAAAGCCTTTCTTAGTTTATGCACTTTGTCTTCTTCTCCTTTGATGATGAAGCCTTGAGGTTGTTCAACATACACCTCTTCTTTGAGTTCTCCATTCAAAAAGGCTGACTTGACATCAAGTTGGTACAACAACCAACCTTTTTGGGCTACAAGAGCAATGATTGCTCTAATGGTATCTAGACGAGCAACCGGAGCAAAAGTTTCATCATAATCAATATCGGGCTGTTGTGCATAGCCTTTCACCACCAATCTTGCTTTGTTTCTCTTGAATGAACTATCGGAATTATGCTTCACCTTGTAGACCCATTTCACACCAATGACATCTTTCTTACTTGGTCTTTCAACTAGCTCCCAAGTGTTGTTTTTCTCAATAACTTCTATTTCTTCCTCCATAGCTTTTTTCCTACACTTCTCCTTCATTGCTTCCTCAAAGTTATCGGGCTCAATCACACAAAAATTGCATCTTGCAAAAACATCATTTAAATCCCGCATTTTTCTTGGAGTTGAGCTTGGTGATGATGAATTTGAGCTTGAGGGACTTGAGGGGCTGCTTGGTGATGATAAATGTGAGCTTGAATGAACTCCATTTTCTTCATTTTGTACATCTTCAATGGCAGATTTTTGGGGCAGATTTATTGAAACTGGAATGCTTCTTTCAACTTCTTCTTTTTCCCAATTCCAAGTAACATTTTCATCAAACAACACATCACGGCTAACAATTACTTTCTTGCTCTTCAAGTTGTACACCTTATAGCCCTTTGATTGTGAGCTATAACCAATGAAGATACATTTTTCACTTGCTTCATCAAGTTTGCGCCGCTTCTTTTTTGGCACTTGAGCATAACAAATACATCCAAACACTTTCAAGTGTGTCACCGAAGGTTTTCTCCCATTCCAAGCTTCAATAGGAGTCATGTTCCATACCGCCTTTGTTGGGCATCGATTTAGCAAATAAATGGCTGTATAAACCGCTTCGGCCCAAAAAGCTTTTGGAAGCTTTTTCTCATGCAACATTGATTTTGCCATCTCCATCACCGTTTGATTTTTCCTTCGAAAACACCATTTTGTTGTGGTGTATAGCCAACCGTCAATTGCCTATCAACACCTTCAACTTCACAAAAATTGTCAAATTCGTTCGAAGTATATTCTTTACCATTGTCACTTCTCAAAACTTTTATGAAATGGCCACTTTGTTTCTCAACAAAAATCTTGAATTTTTTGAAGATTGTAAAAACTTCAGATTTTTGTCTCATAAAATAAACCCATGTCATTCTTGTAAAATCATCAATAAATAGGATAAAGTACCTATTTTGTAAATGGGATGGTGTATGCATCGGTCCACAAACGTCCGTATGCACCAATTCAAGTGGCCTCTTTGCTCTCCAAGCTACTCCTTTTGGGAATGGTTGACGGTGATGCTTTCCAAGTGCACATCCTTCACAAACTTCATGCTTTTCTTCAATTTTTGGAAGCCCATAAACCATATTTTTTTGCTCCAATAATTTCAGCCCTTGAAAGTTCAAATGTCCAAGCCGTTTGTGCCACAACCAAGAGTCATTAGCCACCATTCGAAAAGTTTTGTCATTTGAATGCTTGAAGTTGAGAGGAAAGCTTCTATTCTCCATTTTCACCTTTGCTATGATTGAAGTTCCAGCCTTTTTATCACGAATAATGCAACAACCATCATTGAAAAATAGAGAATAATTATTCTCTAAAAGCTGTCCAACACTTAGCAAATTTTGGTCTAAGTCCGGTACATGCATGACATCTCGAATAAGTCTAGAGCCCTTCTTTGTTTGAACTCCAATTCTTCCTTTTCCCTTCACATTTACTACATCTCCATTTCCCAATCTCACTTTTGAGTTTGAATCTTCCATATCAACAGTATTCCAGCACTCAAACATGGCATATTGGACTCATTAAAAGTCACATCCCTGCTAGTTGTCACTTTGAAACCCTTGGACTCTTTAGGCCACTTCATTTTCTTTCTAACATACGAGCAAAAAGAAGGAACCTTGAAAGTACCACTTTCACGTTAACTGGCATAGCACATGCTTTTGGCATTTGCGATGGGAACTTACGTACTTCCCTGTCCTGGCCACTCGTTCCCTATCTATTGAGCCTGCCTGGAAGTAGTATTATTATTTTCAGTATTAAAATGAAGTATGTGATGTTTGCCAAAAGTGCATTAGTGGCCACTTTTTACATTACTTTGATTGTGTAATTGTTTATTTGAATAGTTCGAACTCAAATTAAAGGTTGTAACTCTTCAGAAGGATTTTTTAACAGTATGGAAATGATATTGTCAATTTCTTATTTGAGATATATGTAATATATGAAAGTTATAGAAACTCCTCATTATCATCTTCTTTGACAAAATATTTTTTGTATACTTGCATTCCATTTTATTAGAACAAGAAATCGAATAAACAAAGCACAAACTTTTATTTTTTCCCAAAAATACAACTTAAGGCACAACCAAAGGCATCTCAAAATTAACGATCTAGAGTTCAAAGCATTGTAACCTTTTGTACAAACTAGAAATCATCAAACTCAGGCCCTAAATGGTTGTTGATGTTGCTTCTATGGACTAGAAGTCATCAACAAAGAACCACCCATCCTTATCTCACATATAGAATCACATATACTTTTCACTCAGAAAGTTAGAAGAAAGTCATCCAACCAAAGGTTGAAGATGATTAGAGAAGACGAACGGACAAACAGACGTACAGACATAATTTTAAAAGGCTTAAAAAAATTAGATGACCAAAGCTAATCAGGGCAACAGTGTAAGGCCTAATTTATAGTCCATCCACACCGTAGATCTCAGATTGTGATCAATGGCCAAGAGCAACAAACATCAAAAATTGTGGCAACTAAAGTCCCTCTTCTAAAATGTGATTTCCACTTAACTGGGTCCGAGTTTTGAGCCTCTAATTTTAGTTAGGGAAAAATTCATAAATAAGGTGTATTCTTTACACCAATTCAAAAATAAGGTTTATAGTTTGAAAATTCAAAAATCAGGTTTTTTTTTTAAATTCTAATATAATATAATATAATATAATATAATATAATATAATATAATAAACCCACCCCACATGCACCACCCCCTGCTCCGGTGACTATCCCGACGACCAATCCGACCACCACTCTTCTCCGGCGACTGCTCCGATTCCGGCGACCATTCCGACGAGGTCACAGATTTTTAAATTAATTGGTCACATATTATTTCGAGGTCACAGATTTTTAAAGAGTCACGTATTATTATATTTTTAGGTCACATTTTGGTCACATTTACAATTTAATTAGTCACATATTATTTTTCAGTTACGGATAATAATTTATATACTTCACATATTATTTGACGGTCATAGTTCAAAAATTTTGTAGGTCACAATTATTTCGTTGGTCACATATCAAGATTTATAGGTCACATGGTCACATATCAAAATTTATAGGTCATACGGTCACATATTTCAAAAACTGGTTGATCACAGATTATTTTTGAGTCACATATTACTAAATTTTTAGGTCAAAGTTGAGTAATCAGTCATATATTACCAAATATTTGGTCACATACCCTCAAATACTTGGTTACATAACAAGTAATTGGTCATATACACCAAATAGAGGTCACACACCACATCACACCACCGTCACCAACACTACGACGGTTCTCGCTAGCAAAGCTGCGATGGTGTCTGCAATCGGAACATCTCCACATTTACCACTGCAGCCAGCATCAACAGTCAACACCACCACCACCACCAACACACCTCGACACAATACCACCACACACCTCCACTCCGCCACTGTTGAAAACCACCCATCGCTCTAAACATCTTCGAGCAACACCACAGGCCATAGCACACGCCCACCACATCTCCATATCCGCCTACACCATTGAGAACAAAAAACCTCAAAAACCACATCCACCACCATCGCTCAAAACTGCAGAACCACCCTCGACCCGCCACGCCAGCAAAATGGATGGCGAAATCGCTGCTGGTTCGCTGTTGGAAAACCTGGTCATCAGCGAAATCGCTGCTGGTTCGCTGTTGGGAAACCTGGGCAGCAGCGAAATCGCTGCTGGGAAGGAAAATGTCCCAGCAGCGAAATCGCTGCTGGGAAAACCAGTAGTGATTTCGCGCTGCTGGGAAAATATCCTAGCAGCGATTTCACTGCTAGGCAATAGCGAGGGAAGGAAGGGAGGGAGGGGAGAGGAGAGGAGAAGGGAGGCGGTGGCGGCGGTCGATTATGGAGGAAGAAGAGAGGGCGAGAGAAAGTAGTGAGAGAAAATATGGATTGAACATGAATTAGGGTTTGAAATATTATTATTATAATATTATTTAAATATTTAATTCATACCTGATTTTTGATTAGATAAAACTTGTACCTGAATTTTGAATTAGGAAGTTTAAACAATTGGTTTTTTGTAATTTCCACTTTTAGTTATTAAGCAATGGATAAAAGCCGCAATTATGGGCCAAGCCCAAAACTCTTCATTGCCCTAACTATTGAACTGGATTGGCATTATAACCCAACAATTTCTTTCAAAATTTTGTTTGTATTTTATAATTCGAAAATACAGAACACGAGTATCTCTATTTGACTTGTTCTCTCCAAGTGTTTGTGGTTATTTTCATTCGTGCACGATGTATACATCTTATTCAGATTCCATTGTATCCTGGAGGCATCTTTGCTTTCTCATTTCCACCATTGACAGTGGGGACAAAAATTATCTTAAGGGGGCCCTTGTACCCTATTTTCTTCATTTTATAGTTAAACTCGATTTTTCCAACTTCATCTACTATTTGTCTTGGCCATTGTGAAGATAGTTCCGAAAATCTTAAGACGATTTTTAAAGTTTTACAATAGAACTACCTTTGTCTTCTCTTTTTCACATTAGATTTCATCAAGTTGAAGCGGTTTGAAGGAGCACAACAAAACCTGAGAAGATGAGGATGAAACTTTAGCATAGTCAAGAGCACCTCAAAAGTGGGAGCAAGATGACTATATTGTAAAGGTCATAGTTGCAACGCCACGTTAGACGCCTTATTCAATAAATACCACAACAAGAAGATATCTAAAGAGATTTCGAATACTTTGGAAGCCGAGTACATGTCCAAAGACGCTATAACTAAGAAGTTTTTAACTTCACAATTATTTTCTGTAGAGAAAAAACATGTTTCCCACATTTAACAACTCTTTAAACCAATTTGGTTAGAAGGCCACATGGCAACCCCGGATTGGCCCTTACTCTTTAAATTGGATTGTGCTTCTTCATGAGGTTATGGACCGTTGGATCTAATATACGGCTGAGATTAAGTCATACCATTATGACTCTTAGGTTGGAGTGATTCTCGATTATTCAATGGTCTTCTGCTTTTCACTTTGAACGTCTCATTTCTATCTCTAAGTCTTCCAGTTTTCATCTTGGTTTTGATATGTAAATCATAAAGGTTCTAGCCAATATTTGTTGAGGAATCCTACATTTATGTTTCTACAGTAGATCAGCCTGAAATAGAGGATGATTTTGGTTCTGTAGTTGTTCGTGAAGCGCTGTGATTTCTTTGGTTAGGTTTTTCTGATTTAGGAGTTCTTTTGTAGATCGATAACTAATTCTGGGTCAGATTGAGTCTCTAATTATCTGTACTCTCTCGTAGAAGGTTTTTGCGTGCTAAGTATTTGGGCTAATCCTAAGCCTCCCATATTAGGCTTTAAAGCTGAATTGAGTGAACAATTTCTAGGTGTTTTTACTTTCTACACTATCTTGTTGTTCTTATCTTCATTAGTTTATCATTTAGGGGTTAAAAACCCCAACAACTTGTATCAGAGCCTTTGGGTGCTCAGGGTGCAAGTTTATTTTAAAATTAAAAGTTTCATTAGGGTCAAAATTATTTGAAAATCTGTTATTCATTTCGTGAACGTTCTAAAGTTTTTCTTGTTGTGAATAGGTAAGTCGGCTTAAGGTAGTACACTAGATAGCATAACCTTCTTGTGATTAAGAAGGGTTGTGTTTGGCTTTAGACTCTGATTAATGCTATTTTCTTTTACTGTTTAAACAGTATTGGTGAGAACGTTCCATTTATATTTCTGTATAGTAATCTCTTGCGATTCTTGATAGATTATATATGCATGTAATATATTCCCTGTAGGAATTATGTGATTAAATTTGCATATAAATATGTTCTTTGAGATATTAAGTATTAGTTGATTCCTTTGCTGAAATTTGTCTGCAAGTTTCATTTCTTTTGCATCAAGTGTTATTACTTTTGTTTTTATTTTTGGTGCATTTTATCTACTTTAAATTCTTGAAAGTTTTCTTAAAACTTATCTATTTATTAGTTGATCTTGAAAACAAGATCATACTATTTCCGTGAGTAGAGGCCACTTTTTTATACAATCTGTAATGGGTTCGAAGGTCGAATTATCCCAATTCGATGGAAAGGAGAATTACTCAATATGGAAACAAAAAATGAGAGTCATTTTGGGTCAACAAAGAGTTGCAAAGGCCCCTGATGAACTTAAAGCTAAACCAAATGAAATTGAAGAGATGAATGAAATTGCTTACAATTCTATAATTCTGCATTTTTTTGATAATATTTTGAGGTAAGTAGAAGAAGTCGAAACTGCTAGAGACCTATGGACTGCTCTTGATAATATGTTTCTAACAAAGATTTTACCGAATAGAATTTGCCTTTTGGAAAAAAACTGTTTAGCTTTAGGATGGACCCTGGCAAAGACTTGGAGGTAAATTTGAGTGATTTTAGTATCATAGTTAAGAGTCTTGTACATAATGAGAAGAAGTTTTCTGATGAAGATCTTGCTGTGATTTTATTGAATTCTTTACCTGACTTTCATAAAGACATCAGGAATGCAATAAAATACTCTAAAGATAAACTGACACAAGACACAGTCATTGATGCTTTAAGATCTAGGGAGTTAGAAGTCAGAAATGAGACTAAATCTAATCATAGAGAAGAAAGTTTGTTTGTGAGAGTGAGGGCTGAAAAGATAGAGAATAATTTTCATACTAAAAAAGGAATATGAAAATATAAAGGGAGATCAAAATCTAGAGATAAAAGCAATAAAAAGTGTTACAATTGTAGAAAATTGAGACATTTCAAGAGAGATTGTTATGATCTGAAAAGGAAACAAAATGAATAGAATAAAGGGGAGTTAAACAACAACACAATTGAAATTGAGATTGATAACCTGCTTGTCATGACTGTAACCAATGAGGAGATTAATAAGGATTTGATCTTAGACTCAGGAAGTACCTTTCATATGTGTCCTATTAAATCTTGGTTTTATGATTATAAAGAAATAGATCTTAGGAAGGTTTATATGGGAGACAATAACTCTCAGACTGTGGTTGGAATTGGTGATATTGCCATAAAAATATATGATGGCTCTATCATGCCAATTATGAATGTAAGATATGTTTCAAAGTTGAAAAGAAATCTTATTTCTTTAGGTATTCTTGAAGATGAGGGACATACCGTCAAATCTGACAACAAGGTTTTGAAGATTATGAAAGGTTCCTGATTGTTATGAAGAGTCCTAAAAGGTATGGATTGTATTATCTTGATGGTAATACAATCACAATCTAGTTTCTAATCTTCTCATTGTTACTGAAAATAAAACTGAATTGTGGCATAAAAGAATAGGGCATATATGGAATAAAGGGCAGAGATCTTTAAGTAACCAAAAGTTACTTGGGAAAGATTTAAGTTAGACCTTGGACTTTTGTAAAACTTGTGTATTAGGTAAATCTCATAGAGTGAGCTTTGAGACAGGAACACATGATACCAAGAGACCTTTAGAATATGTCCATACTGATTTGTGGGGACTTGAAAGTCATCCCACATTTGGTGGTAATAGATATTTTTTTATCTATTGTTGATGATTATTCTAGAAAGATTTGGGTGTATCCTTTGAAGAATAAATCAGAGACTTTTCAAAAGTTCAGAATATGGTTAAAGATGGTTGAAAACCAGTTGGACAGTAGTCTAAAAACTCTAAGAACTAACAATGGTCTCGAATTCTGTAACTCTGAATTTGACAATTTTCGTAAACAGAAAGGGATTATTAGACATACACTTCAACAAAATGGGGTAGCAGAAAGAATGAACAAAACTTTAATGAATAAGGTAAGATGTATGCTAATCATTTCAGGGCTTGCTAAAGGATTTTGGGCTGAAGCTATACAGCTGCTTATCTGATAAACAGATCACCTTCTAGTTCTATTGGATTTAAAACTCCTCAGGAACTATGGACTAAAAAACCTCTAGAACTATCTTTCATCAGGGTATTTGGATGTGCAACTAAAGGGAAACTAGACCCCAAGGCAACAAAATGTGTCTTGTTAGGATATCCTGAAGGTGTTAAAGGTTTTAGGTTGTGGGTATTAGAGGTCCAAGGTATTAAAATAATTGACAATAGAAATGTTAAGTTTAATGAATTAGAGATGCCATGCTCAAATCCCAAATCTGATACTTCAAATGAATCTGAAGATAATAAGATTCATAATGAGGTGAAGCAGACAAAATTGAGAATCTTTCAATCTGAAAATAATGAAACTAATAACCCCACACCTACTGAAAATGAACAACAACCTAATAAAGGTGAAGTTGGAGAATTCCAACCTCAGCTTGAACCTAAATCAGATTAGGTTAAACCCACTTTGGACACTTCCATTCAAGACTACAAACTAGTTAGAGATAGGGAAAAAAAGGCAAGTGAAGCCTAATCCTAGATATGAAGAAACCTTACTGATTTTGCCTTGATTTCTGGTGAGGTCATATAACAGATTGAACCTGCTTCTTATGAAGAAGTAGCGAAGGGGCAAAAATCTGGAAACTGGGAGAGGGAAATGAAAGAAAAAATGAAGTCTTTAATTGAAAATAAGACTGGGAAACTAGTTAGGAAATCCAAGAATCATAGAATTGTCCAATGTAAATGGATTTACAAATTAAAAGAGGGTAATAACTAGACTGATCTATTAAGGTACAAGGCTGACTTGTTGCAAAGGGATTTACTCAAAGAGATAGAATATATTACTATGAAATATTTTCTCCTGTAATAAAATATAAGAACATTGGGTTGATTCTTGCACTAGTTACTTATTTTGATTGGGAACTTAAACAATTAGACATTAAGATAGCTTTCCTACATGGTGAATTGGAAGAAGAGATTTACATGGCTCAATCTCAATGACTTGAGGTGAAGGGAGAAATGGATTATGTGTGTAAATTGTAAAAATCTTTTTATGGACTTAAACAAAGTCCTAGACAGTGGTGCAAACTATTTGATTCATATGTTATCAAAATTGGTTTTAAAAGAAGTGATTATGATGCTTGCTTGTATTATAATAATGTTGAAAGTGGACTTAATGTATACTTATTGTTATATGTTGATGATATGCTTATTGCTAGCCCTAGCAAGATTGAAATCATAAGATTGAAAAATATTTTAAAATCAGAATTTGATATGAAAGATTTAGGAAATGCCAAAAAGATTTTAGGGATGATTATCAAGAGGGATAGGTTTGAGGGCAAGTTAACTCTCACTCAAGAATCCTACTTAAATAAGGTAGTAATGAAATTTGGCATGAAAGATTCTAAACCTATTAATGTTCATCTTGCTGCCCATATGAATTTGTCCATTGAACATTCACCAAAACTAAAGAGGAAATGAAACAAATGGAAAACATCCCATGTATTAATGCCATAGGATTTGTTATGTTTTCCATGATTACCACAAGACCTGACTTAGCTTATGCAATTAGCTTTCTTAGTAGATTTATGTATAATCCTGGTAAACCACATTGGGCAGGTTTGAAGTGGTTGTTGAGATATATTAATGGGACATTAAATCTTGGTTTGGTGTATAAAAAAGGATTAAAACATTTTGTTAGGTATTTGATGTAATTGGCAAGTCTGTGAACAAAATGGATTAAAATTAGTATGATGTAAAAGTCAAGGAGTAATGTGTAAATAGTAGAAATTGAGTTATATTAGGTCTAGAGTTTGAGAATGGAAAATAAGAAAAATGGTTCTAGAAGTTCGCTAGACTATCGGCAAGATTTGGCTTGAGCGCCAGAAACAGAAGTTGTGTCACCTGCCTATCATAGGACTTCGCTCGAGTGACATACTGTAGCTCGTCTATTGCCCAGCTCTCGTTCAAGCGACAGGGTTATCTGGAAAATTTTTAATTCACTTTTTAAAGGCTTTTTATTCGGCCTATTTTTTCCTTAACCTACATATAAATAATAGAACACCTCTGAACAAAGATTCTAAGGTTGATCTTTGTGAAAAACACATTCTCTTCATATCATCTTCATCAAATTAGCTTTCAACATTCGTTCTATAATTGACTCTTGGCGGTGAAAACATCAAATCCACAATCCAAATACCAAATTGCTATTTCCTATATATCTGTCAAAGTTCTGAAGATCAATGGAAGGTGACTGGAGTTCCAGTAATTGAAGAATGCAAAGTTCTTATTTAATCCACAGAAGATAGACGAATTCATAAAGCTGAAAGTTGCTGCGTGAGAGCACAATCTGGGAAAGTTTTGAAAACTGCAGTTGGGAGTTAGTGCAGAGCACAAAATCTAGGAAAGCTGTGGTAATTGCAGTTAGGAGGTCAGAAAGTACTAGTGGTAGTCGAGTCTCGCGGACTGTAAGTTTTAATTCGTTTATAGTGGACAGTTGACTGGCAAAGTGCTCAGAGTTTTTACCTTATTGGCGTTTCTCCGTGATCATTTCTTGTGCTTATTTATTGCTTTCATAATTGCGGTATTTCAATATAGGAAAAATTGAATTGTATGATTAACCATCTAGAGATAATGAATAGTGACTTGTTGCTAATTAATTATTAAATTTTTAATTTTGCATAATCACCTATTTACCCCCCTCTAGTTATAGTTTTGGGTTGAACTTTGTATTTTCAATTAGTATCAGAGCCTTATTTCGATTCCTGACCCTTAATTAATACTAGATGAGTTAGTCATTGTCCGTGCCTCTATTTTTTGATGGAAGCAACTATGCTTATTGGAAAGTTCGAATGAAAGCTTTTCTTAAAGCATTGGATGAGCGTATTTGGATGAACGTTCAAACTGGGTGGACTGCACCGTCAACTACTATTGCTAGTATAGCTACACCCACTGATATTTCACTCTAGACTATAGATGACTTAACTGAGTGTAACTGGAATAGTAAGGGCATTTATACTCTATTCATGGTCGTGTCTGCTGAAAAGTTTAGGAGAATATTGATGTGCGAAACTAATAAAGATGTTTGGGATATATTAGAAACCACACACGAGGGAACTAAAACTGTTAAAAACTCTAAACTGCAGATGTTGACTCTAGGTTTGAAGAAATTAGAATGAAGGACGATGAATCGTTTGATGAATTCTATACGAAGCTTAATGATATAGTTAATTCAAGTTCAAGTTTCAACCTAGGTGAGAATATTCTCGAGTCTGAAATCATTAAAAAAGTCTTTAGATCCCTACTTGAAAGATTTAGACCTAAAGTCACCGCGATTGAAAAAAGTAAGGAAATAGATGCAGTTAAGATAGAAGAACTTGTAGGATCCCTACTATCCTATGAGCTTACCATATCTCAACCAAAAAGGGCTAAACCCATAGCCATGAATATTGTTAGGAAAGAAGAGAGTGAGTCAACTGATGCTGAGACACTTATGGACGACGAAATAGCTTATTTTGTTAAAAAATTTCAGAAGTTGATGAGGAATATGAGAAATCTCAAGAACGGAAAAATGATGTCCCTAGTAAATTCTCGAATGATAATTGTGAGAAGAATAATTTTGGGACTACTAATAAGAAAACCCAGTCAGTTAGATGCCATGAATGTTTGTGCTTTGGTCACTATAGGAATGAATGTCCTAATTTGAAGAAGAACTTGAATAAATGAAGGCATAAGGCATTAGCAATGACCTTGGGTGATGATGAATCAGATTCGAGTACTCAGAGTGATACATCTAATGGTGAAGATGAACAAAATTTTATGGCCTTCACATCTATAGCTACAATTGAATCCGATAAGGAAAATGAAAAGGTTGAGAATGAATAACGTAGTGAAAAATCTGAGGAAGAGTCTAAGGATGAGACTGATATTCATGAGTCTTATCGAGAATTATTTGAGGAGAGTCTTAAAATCAAAAAGGTCAATAAAGTTATTCTAAAAAATGTAAACAAACTTGAAAAAGAGAGAGAAAAACTCATAGGTGACCTTCAAAACTCTACCAGAATGAGTTGAAACTTGTTAATGAGAACTTAGAAGCCATTGTTAAATCCTTAACAAGTGATCTTGAAAAATCTAATACTCAATTTCATTCGTTCATGAGTGGTACGCAGAAACTCAATAATATGTTAGGGATGAACAAGCCTCCTGAAAATAGGCATGGTCTGAGTTACATTCAAAATGACAATGCTATTTCTAGTACATCCAAGACCACATTCGTCCTAACCACCAACAAAGCTCGGAATACTGTTAATCTTTAACCCAAGGGCACGAATGTTATTAGATCAAGACCTACGAGACAACATTGGGTCAATAGTCCCATATATCGGCAACAACCTCTGAGCATGTTTGAACCTAGGTTTATTCCATCCGTCACTATTGTGAAAAATACATTTTGTTTATATCATCTTCATCAAATTAGCTTTAAACCTTCATTCTTTGATTGATTCTTGGTGGTGAAAACATTAAATCCACAATCCAAATACCAAACTGCTACTTCATATATATCTGTCAAAGTTCTGAAGATCAAGGGAAGGTGACTGGAGTTCCAGTCGTTGAAGAACGTGGAGTTCTTCACTAATCCACATAAGATAGACAAATTCACAAAGTTGAGAGTTGCTGCAAGAGAGCGCAATCCAAGAGAGTTTTGAAAACCGCATCTGGAGTTGGTCCATGAGCACGAAATTTAGGAGATTTGTGGTAATTGCAGGTAGGAGGTCAGAAAGTACAGTAGTAGTTGAGTCGGCGGACTGCAAGTTTTAATTCATTTATAGTGGATTATTAACGGGCAAAGTGCCCAGAGTTTTTACCCAATTGAGATTTCTCCTTGATCATTTCTTGTGTTTATTTATTGCTTTCATAACTACGATATTTCAACATAGGAAAAATTGAATTGTATGATTAACTGTCTAGAGACAATTAATAGTGACATGTTGCTAATTAATTATTAAATTTTTAATTCCATATAATCACCTATTGTCACATTTAACACATAAGGGAAACGTAGATGCATATTTTGCTGGTGATAAAGACCATAGAAAATCTACTACATCTAATTTTTTTACACTTGATGATAATTGCAAAACTTGGAAATCACAATTACAACTTATAATAACTCAGCCTAGTACTGAAGCTAAATATGTTGCTATAACCAAGTCTTTTAAAGAATGCATCTGGTTAAAGGGAATTTTAAGTGAACTAAACTACCTGCATGATACTCCTACCATTTTTACTGATAATCATAGTGCTCTTTTACTTAGCAAAAATCTTGTCTATCATGAAATATCCAAACATATTGAGGTAAAATATAATTTTATTAGAGAAACAATTGCTGCAGGTGAAGTTAATTTGACTAAAATTCATACAGACATAAACCCCTCAGATATGGGGACTAAAGTTGTATCTGTTGGCAAGTTTGTACATTGGCGATGATGTATGATTAGCAAACTTAGCACGCTTAAGCAACCAGGGAGAGTGGATTGTGTAAGAAACAAAGTGAAGAATGTAGAGAAAACATGTTTCCCACATTTAACAATTCTTTAAAACCAATTTGGTTGGAAGGCCACATGGCAACCCTGGATTGGCTACTACTCTTTAACTTGGATTGTACGTTTCATGAAGTTGTGGACCGTTGGATCTAATCTACTGTTGAGATTAAGTCATACCATTATGACTCTTGGGTTGGAGTGATTCTCGATTATTCGATGGTCTTCTGCCTTTCACTTTGAATGACTCTTTCTCTCTCTAAGTCTTCCAATTTTCTTCTTGGTTTTGATATGTAAATCTTAGAGGTTCTAGCCAACATTTTGTTGAGAAATTCTGTGTGATTTGTGTTGTAGTACATTAGGCCAAAAATAGAGGCTGATTTTGGTTTTGTAGTTGTTCGTGAAGTGCTGTGATTTATTTGGTTAGGTTTTTCTGATTTAGGAGATCTTTTGTAGACCGATGACTAAATCTGGGTCTGATTGAGTCTTTCATTATCTGTACTCTCTCGTGGAAGGTTTTTACGTGCTTAGTATTCAGGCTAATCTTGAGCCGTCCAGATTAGGATTTAAAGTTAAACTGGGTGAACAATTTCTGGGTGTTTTTAACTTTCTGCACTGTCTTGTTGTTTTTATCTTCATTAGTTTATTATTTAGGGGTTAAAAACCCCAACATTTTCATATAGGATTGTGAAAACTCGTAAAATAGTGGAACATGTCCAAGAAGTTGTTCATATTTAAAGTCAATTTCAAAAATGTAAATGTAAACGCAAGCCGTTAACTTGCGTACTGTCCGTTTTGAGTGGGCCTATGCCCAATTATCCTTCACTTGCCCAATTGGTACTAGGATTCAACTTAAGTCTCCCATATGATGGAGGTTTTGTGTTCGAATCTTGGGGGACACGTTAGAAAGCCGTGAGGGATAAGTGGGTCTAGGCCCACCCAAAGTGGACAGTACACAACTTAACGATTTAGGTATAGAGACCTGGGTTGTTACAAAAAATGCGCATTTTTCATGACGACCCGATCTCGTGTCGGAGCCGTTATCATATCTTACGTACTGTCTGCTTTGGGAGAGCCCAGACCCATCTTACCCCTCACGGCTTTCTGACGCATCCCCTACAATTCGAATTCAAGATCTCCATCATATGTGAGACTTAAGTTGAATTTTGGTACCAATTGGACAAGTACAATTGGTTTCGTACAAAAATTTCTAGTAACATGTGAGATATAAAATTTTGGAACTAAGGGCAGAAAACTGAGATTTTAAAAGAGACAGCAAAACTTTAAAATCGCTAACTCTTTTCTTTTGTAAACAATGTTATTTAAATTAATTTTCGTGACACATATCTACTTCCTAACATAATTTATTCATAGAAAGGAAAAATACTCTTAGCATAGTTCCACGCATGACGTCGATAGAAATTCTTAATAAACAATGTGAACATTTTATAATATAATTTAAAGTTATTAAGTCACTGACTTTCTCCATAACTTGTTGCATCATCCTCTACCATCATCCATGCCCCCACGGAAAACCAATCAACCTATAGAAGGGAATTCACCCATGAGTTTGAAACTCAATAGATATCATAGGTGCACTTCGTTGTCAAATTAACATTTTCGAACTATAGATTCATATCGTCGTATGTAGTAGGATTTTCGGCAAAATCCAATTTATGTGGAGTTATGAATTAACATAACGCATAGAATCGGAGAATGATCATTCAAACTATAGTAGTGTCGTAGCACCGTACCCGAATGCACCAATTCATTCAAACTTTTAACGAAAATCATAATTTGAAAACGAAACAAACACTTGTACCTCTACCTACCTTCGTTAAAAGCTTTTGAAAGTATAATGTTGGATGATGGTTGTTGCTTCCCGACGGGACCGGAACTTTTAGAAATATGCTTATATCTTATTCTTTTAAAAATCTTATTCTTTGATCAAAGTGTGCACTTTCTCCTTCACACCATTTCTATTTTTTCAAACTTACTTAACATAAAGATTTTTTTTAGATAAAATAAGAGTAATTTAGGATTTGAGGGAAGTTGTAGTTAAAAAATACTTTTCCTCTTTTTGTAACCTCCCTTTTTAGTGGAAAACTAAATGGGAGAGCTATATTATCATTAATCTTGTTAAATTGAGTTTTTAACTAGGAATTTGAAGAGTTTTAAGCAAAAAAAAAAAAAAAAATTTTTATAAAAAATTTTATAAAAACATCTGCATGATGACTTGAACATGGGTGGCCAATATGAAATACCATGAAGATGACAATTGTGGCAACCCAATTATTCATTAAATCGTTGTAATCAAATTCACTTAAACTAAAGTCTTAAATTATTGACCTTATAAATAACTTACGGCTTGTATTTTCATAACCTTAAATGGGCTGAGCTTTTGTAGTTTATTTCTTAAATGGGCTACATCAACCAAATTAAGAATATAAAATCTGGGACATTACATCCCTCACATCTTAAACAAAATTGGTACCAGAATTCAACTTAAATCTCTTATATGATGGAGGTATTTGGTTCGAATCTTGGGGACGCGTCAGAAAGTCGTGAGGGGCAAGATGAGTCTAGACTCTCCCAAAGCGGACAGTATGTAAGATATGATAATGGCTCGGCGCGAGGTCGGGTCGTTACAGTAAACATGGATGAATATATTGCGGAATCGTTAATTATTGATAAACTTCCATCCACTTGAAAAGACTACAAGAAAAGTCTAATACGTGAAATGAGGATATCTCCATTCTAAGGCATGAACAGGAAAAGGAAACATTGATAATCAAGGAAGGACCTAGGATTATGGTTTGGTGGGTGTGAGACACAATTATGTAAAAAATTATTTCAAATAAATTGGGAAAGAAACCAAAAAAATTATGAAAATTTGAATTTAAAAAAGCCTTATTTGAAAATCCATTGTGGGCGACATCACCCACTCGTCCCTTCATAGATCTGCCCCTGGTGATAATCATTCATGAGAAGGGACAAAGAGTTATTGCTTCAAGTTAACTTGTCTGAAGATTTGGATCGTCATCTCTGGATTGAGGGAGATTTCAGAATTATTAATTCTGATGACATATAGGTCAATTTTGTTGGATATATATAGTGGATGAGGAAAATAACGTATGGAAAAAAAAAATCTCCAAACATGACAAGAAGAAAAAACATGACCCAAACGAGGACTCAAAGAAAAAGAGAGGGCATTGCTGTAATTATGGTAAATTAGGACATCTAAAAAGGGAATGCTGTCTTTTTTAAAAGCAAAAGCAAAAGCAAAATAACAACATAAACTTTAGGGTGCGTTTGATTGCAAGGGTGGAAAATGGGTGGAAAGAAAATATTTTACAGGGAAAAGATTTTCCTAGAAATTGTTTTCCAGAGAATTGTAATTAGTTGCGTTTGATTGGTATAATTTTCCAACTAGAAAATGTTGAGATTTTCCTACTTTTGGTGTTTGATTGACTTTATTTTCTATGGAAAATTATGATTATTTGTGCGAAACTATCCAACTTAATAAAAAATTTCCGACAACATCCGATCATCCTCCAGCAGCAACGCCGCCTGCGCCTCCTCCCCCCAGCCTCCTCCCCCACCTGCAGACTCCTCCCCCCCAGCCTGCAGCCTCCTCCCCCACCTGCAGCCTCCTCCACCACCTGCATCCTCCTCCCCCAGCCTGCGGACTCCTCCCCCCCCCAGCCTGCAGACTCCTCCCCCCCCAGCCTGCAGCCTCCTCCACCACCTGCAATCAAACTTAACAAAACTCCCCCAGCACCTTCTCCACCAGCCAGTTCTCCACCACCAGTTCTCCCCCAGCAACTGCAAGCCCAACTGCCCCCGCACCTTCTCCACCACCAGCCTCCTCCTACTCCAACTTCACCACCTGCAATCCCAACTCCCCTCAAAGACTCGCAAGCCAAACTCCCCGGCCCGGTTCTCCCCAAGACCTGCCAAGCCCGCCTTCCCAAAGACATTCTCCACCACCATCCTCCACCTACACCAACCTCACAAACTGCAATCCCAACTCCCCCGGCGGTTCTCCACCACCGCTTCTCCCCCAAGACCTGCAAGCCCAACTCCCCGACCTTCTCCACCACCAGCCTCCCAACCTCCTACTCCAACAACTCCACCAGCCTTCCAATACACCTGCTCCAGTTTCTCCACCAATTCCTCTCGCATCAATCCCACCTCCAACTAACTCCCCCACCGTCCCAACAGGTGGGAATTCGTGAACAGGAGAAAACCCAACCGAATCCGTTCTTCCGAATTCATCTGAAGAAATTGGTTCCTCCGAATTCATCTGAACAGGAGGAACCCCAACCTCCAATTGCCAAAAACCCCTTTACTGCACCCGCACCTAAGAAACCCAATTTGTCCTCTACCCGCCTCCAAGTGATTCCGGACCCACATCTCCGACCAATTCCGTCGCCGCAGAACGCCCTGCTATGGAGAAGGGGAGTGATGTCAAGATTCTAAAACGCCAAAGAAAAAAGCAGAGATCAACGCCGAAAATTCTGGGTCTCCACGGGTGGGTACTCTCCGCCCTCGCCGTCGCCGTCGCCGTGGTGGAAGACCCCATCGCCCTCCAGATTAGGTTCTTCCTCCTCCACCAACCGAGCACACAGATTTCGTGATTTTCCACCTTGGGTGGAAAATGAAAATCCAGCTGAAGGAGAGGAAAAGCTTTTCATTAATTTGGTGGAAAATCAGGCGCGTGAGGTAGAATAAGGAAAATATTTTACCTAGAAAATTAAGCCTATCAAACATGTTAAAAAGTGAAAAAAGGAATTCGTTTTCCATTTTACCCGGAAAAAAAGGCCTGTCAAACAGGGCCTTATTGCCTAAGCGTCTTGAAAAATTACTGCAGTTTATCATTTAAGTCCTATATATTTGTATTGTCAGTGGAAGTACTTTTTTGGAAATGATTCATGTACTTTGTGATTCCACTATGAGTAATATGAATAAATTTTTTACTTGATTTATTGTTGTAATGTTTATGTTACCTAAATAAGTTAATGTAATCACTTAAATATAAAAAAGACAAGTTATGGTACTTTGATAATATTCTATATAAACTTAGATGATTCTTATTCTACTCGTATATTAGGATATGAATTTGAGTGTTATGCATAGCTCACTTGATTGGTTTGTTTCTTCATAGCGTGACATATGGTTTCTTTTCACAATAAAAACATAAGAATTAGAAGGTAAAGTTGAAAATTAATGTTTGTCATAAAAAAATTCTATACACTAAAGATGTTTTAGTTTATCTAGATGTTTCATTGATAATATCATTATATGAAACTTGGAGAGTAGAAATTTTTATTCTCTAACTTGTTGGTCAGAAGGAAAGTTTTGTTGTTTAACTTGTTTGTTTAGTAGGGATGAAAGAATTGATGTTGGAAAAGAAGCAACAATAAAAATCCATTGTGACTTAGTTAATCTAAAGAATGAGGCGTGATACTAAGAAATTTGATAAAAAAAAAAAAAAAATTAAAAAAATCATGAGAAATAATGAGGTAGGTTGGTTAAAAAGCTAAAAGGAGGATGTTTGTATATTATTGTCTTTGTTTGGAAATCAGATGGGTTAGAAAGTCTCTTTAATTTGATAGTAACTTTGTAAATGGATTAACTTGCTATGCCATTATAATCTTTGACAAAGAGCCTTGCAAGGGATTAATAGAGGTTTACATCAAAAGAATAATAAGGACGAAATTCAATTTTCACTCACCAATAATAGAATCTCGACCCAACACTTGAAACATCAAGATATTGGATTCAATGAGCAAAATATGTTATATAAGTGATTGCAAGTACTATGAAATTGTTCCTAGGGTAATGTGATTGGTATACATAACATAACATAACACGAAAGGGTAAATGTTAAGCTATTAAGTGACTTACATAATAATATCTACAGAATATTATGTTACGTGAGTATCTTGAAAAGTCGACCTATATGAAAGTTAGGAATGTTTCACCTCTAGGTGCTTGGCGAACTACTTTAAACTTTCATGAAAATTCAAGATAAATAACACATTGCCTATTCACTTGTCGATTTATAAACACATAAAGATATGCAAACATGTCCCGTGAAGTATTTCAGTTAGCTATATAGGATCGACGGTTCAAAACTTGTCTACCAAGTCAAATTAATTGGTTAACCTTTGAGATATAAAAACTAGATGGAGGTTCAAGTCCAAAAGACTACTTCATTGATGCAAAAGTTTTGGTAAAACCTTTACAAGAGATTTTTTCAAAACTCCATTTTTGCTTATAATGGTGGAGGATTCTAGGAGGATTTTCAAATAATGTTAATTTTTGACGTGTTAGTTTAATTAAAGAATTAGCAATATCAAAGATATCAATTGGCGTAAGTATAAAGTGGTGGAGGACGTAGGATGGCCAGTTGACGCCCAAATGGATTTGTAGACAACCCCCAAATGCTCTTGGAAAACCAAGCCGCGGCATGGTTGAATGGCCGCCAATAGCACGGGGTAAGTGGGTAACCATCCTTGGCCCCTAGCACAGTTGTTTAGTAGCATGGGGTGGCCGTCCTCTCTACATTTGACACATGTTCATTCTTAAACTCGTTTAAATGGCCACTTTTCACCCTAATTTTGTTGTGAATGTTTATATGAATAATTGTCAAAATCCAAACAAGAATTATATATGTCGATATCACTTATTAAGAATAGAAATGAGATTATATGGCACAATATGAAGTAGTAATCATAACACAAGACCAATTGGCAGATAAATGAAGAATGTATTAATATGGAGAAAGAATAAATGTATTAATGTGGAGAAAGAATACAAAATATTGTGTTTCTAACTTGATTCTAACTCATACAAAGTCATATGAAGGCCAAGAATTATGTAGACTATATATGGGATCCAAAAGAATATGTTATGGTTGGAAAGAAGATCAAAAACCGCGTCAAAAAAGGAAACAAATTTCTCCTGGATATATATGCCGCTCGAGTGGCAAGCAAGCTCTGGACGAGTGGTGTGCGGTGCTGGAGCTGTAAGTGGGTAGTAGGTAAGTGGATGTGGCAGCGCTTCCAATGGCATCCGGGCTCTCAATTTCTGTCCAAATTAATTTCAAATGACTTAAACACCTCTTTCAACCAATCCACGAATATCCAACGAAATTTGAGTCACAAAATAACAAATCTCCACCTTGATACAAATTCCATTACAATGAACAAAGTTTCAAAATTTCTCTACCTGGAGACAAATTCAACTGTAAGGAATAAACAAATGGCTTTTCAACAAAACTCTCCAACCAAAAAACCTCATCTTCCACAATGTCCAATTAGGATAAATGAATCTAAGCACTATTCAACGGAATTACCTCAGGTTCCCAAAATTTGCTCAAATTATCAACAAAAGCAACAAGGCAAAACCATGCCTTGAAATAGAATTAACGTCATAAAATGCTTTTGTAGAAGGTTATTCCCAAACTCAACACCTTCAACCACACTAAAAGCATACGCAACTAAATCAGTTTCTCCTTACCTATGTGGATGCCTAGTATTTCTTTTGAGTCTATCTCTAACAATTGAATACAATGGCAACATTGGTGGTGGCGACAAAACGACATTATACATAGCCTCTTAATTAGACTGAGATGTATTCTTCAACACGGACCCCAAACCAAACTCAACTGTATTGTATCAAAATGAATATCTACAAAAGTACTAAACCTCTATTGATTAATCTTCAATGATTCTTCACAACCTTGTAAGACATACAACTCAAACCTTTACTACCCCTCTAAAACAACATGAGCACCTTTACGAACATTTAAGACTCCACTTTCACCAATGAATTTATACCCTTTTGAATTAAGAATAGTCAAGAAGATAAGATTTCTCTTCAAATTTAGAACGGATCTCACTGCATCAAGTGTTCTGATCGTCCTTTCCATCTTAAGTTTGACCTTTCATATATTGAAACAAAAATCCTGATTGAGACATATATGAAAAGTGCAAGCCGTATCAAAAATTTAATCCTCGTTAGATTTGGAATCACCGTTAGAAATAACCAAAAGTTCTCAATCACTCAAACAGTTCTTTGCAACATCAGATTCACCTGAAAATTCTTGTTCCTTTCCCTTTTTAATTGCAGTCAATTTTCTCTATTTCGTAACTTGTATCAATCCTTCTTTTATGTGGCCATTCTTCTTGCAATAGTTATAAACTTTATTACTAGAGTTAGACTTCGAAATGCTCCTCTAATAATGATCGTAAACAATAAGGTCTTCTCCTTGAGCCTCAAATCCAACAAGAGCTTCATTTTCTCCTTTGAAAGAAAGCGTCATAAACTTCTTCAACTGTAAGAGTATCACGACTATATAATATTGTGTATCTAAATGACTTATATGAAGTGGGCAACAAATACAATAAAATTGTCTTTAAATCTTCTTCATTGTACTTAACCTCTACGGTTTCCAAACTAGCAACATTTTCTTTAAAGACAGCAATATGAGTTTTTAAGGATATACCTTCGGTTGAGAATACAAACTTTGCTTTAGGTGTAATTTGGTAGTTAGACTTTTAGTCATGCATAATTACTTCAATTTCAATAATAATGCCGTTGTCGTTTTCTCCTTCAAAATGTCCTGATGAGTATGATTTGAAAGATGAAGATGAATTTGAGAAAGGACCTTTCAATCATTATATTGTTTCTCCTCCAACGACAAATTTGAGAGCATCTTATGAAATCCCGATAAGGCATCGTCCAAACTCATTTGAGCAAAACCCATTGCATGTTCACCTGCTACAGTGAGAATCCTTTATTGCGATTTAAAAGCCGAATATCGTAATTTATGATCACCATCTAGAGCAAAACCTCGAAAAACCTTAAGCTTTGATACCGCTGATAGAATTAGAACAAGATTTGCATATTGATACCACTTGTTAGGAGTAAAAGAAATGATATTATATGGCATGATATAGAGTAGTAATCAGAAGATAGAAACAATTGACAGATGAATGAAAAAATTATTAATATGGAGAAAGAATACAAAATATTATGTTTCTAACTTGATTCTAACTCATACAAAGTCATATGAAAGCCAAGAATCGTGTGGACTATATATAGGATCTAAAAGAATATGTTATTGTTGGAAAGAGGATCAAAATATTATCTACATCCTTGCATTCCCCTTCTTTTATAATTTTTTTTTTCCTTATTTTATAATTCAAAAATATAGAACATGTCTCTCTATATATTTACTTCTTCTCTCCTAGTTTATGGGTTGCTTTTGTAAGTGCGCGATGCAATTATTATATTTGGGGTTCCATTATATCTTAGGGGCATCTTTGATTTTTCATTTGCATTATCAATTGTGTGGACAAATATCATCTAACTAATATAAAAGAGGCACTTCTAATTCTACTGTTCACAAGCCGTGAACCGAGCCGAGCCGAGCCAAACGGCTTTAAGGCTCGGCTAACTTTTTTTTTTTGATTCAATATTTTAAGTTACAGATATTCGTTTTAAACGATTTAAAATTTGTTGGAAACGTTGAAGTGCAGCTATGATAAATATATGATCGATAAAGTTTAAATATCAAAATAATTTTACATTAATTGTGAAACGTAAAGTCGTGATTGTTTATGTTTTTTTTCAATCCCAATATTATTCCAATGTCATTTTTTCAAACTTTATTTTCCTACAATTTTTCAGTTGATTCGATATTTCACGATTTGAATATCCATTTGGATCAATTTCAAAATTTTAAAAAAAAACTTAAAATGTGATAATAATAAATATATTGTCGATTATTAAAATATAAAAATGGCTGTGATTGTTTTTCAATTTCTTTGGGTTTATTAGTTATTTATTTTGAGTTTTTTTTCCTGTTCTTTTGTTTAAAAATTGATTAGGGGTTTATGATATAATTTGCAATGACTGTTCTGTCGGAGATTCGTAAGAAGACATTTTTCAATAACTGGAGGTTGTGGTGGAAGGTGAGCCTCGATTTCTTCGATAACTGTGGGTGTGATTTTTTTCATCTCCACATTTAATGTTGGCTAGAAACATTTAGTAACTTATAAGAAAATTTTATGTAACTAATGTTTGACATAAATATATTTTTTAATACTTATACTATTATGCAGTCAACTACATTATGGCACGTGCAAGGCACGTGCTTCTCACTAGTCTTAAGAAAAGCATAAACACGTGCCTTGAACCCTGCTTCTTTGTCTTATATTTCAATGCGGTTTTTTCCAACTTCATCTACTTTTTCTCGACCATTGCGAAGATAATTCCAACAACCGCTTCGTACACTCCAACTACATTTCCCCACCTCCTTGTGCATTCCTTATTTTCGAGTATTGAACGGACTATGGATTGAATCCAAAATGAAATATTAGAAAAATTCATCGTGAAAGTCAGCAACATAGAAAATTAATTAAAAATCTTCAGAAAAATTCAGTAACATTTTGTGATCTGTTTGGTTTGGATTAAAATCTCAAGTCAAAGCAAACAATTAATTTTAATAACACATTTTATGAAATACATAGTTTTTAAACCACACATTTCATCAACCACTATCAAAATCTACTAAAAATCTAATTTTAATTCCCATCAAACAGGGACTTGAGTGGAATTGAAGAATAAATAAAGGAACGAGACAATATATAAATACCAAATCGATATTTAAAAGAGTTGTATTATTTTTATATCAAATTGATTAAAAGTATGCTATATTTTTAAATATCAAATAGACAATTAATATTAGTTTTTTAAAGTCTTGTAATACTCAAATTTATTTACTTTATCTGAGAAAGGGCTGGGTTAGGAGTACGTCTCATTAGTCAACTGCAATATGTTAGAATGCACATGATTCATTGACTTGGAAATTATGAGCCATGTGCTATTCAATTTAATTCGTTCAAGCATCGTGCAGTTCCTTCTCTCAACCCTATATTCATGGGTACAACTTGTGTAGTTTGTCTCCTAGCCCTCGACATTTTGCTTAACTGCTAATTCTACATTATTCATAAGGTGATAATATTTGCCTATGTTGAACTGTTTCGGTTCATAAACCGAGGCATGATTTATAAATATTAATTGAGCAATGCTATTTAATGTCACTGGGGTCATAACTTTAGACTATGTGATCATAATGTGACATTAAATGATACAATTAAATGAGTAATTTAATTTTATTCATTTAATTTTATATTTCAATTAGCCTATCAACTAGAATTATATAGATTCGAGTTATAATCCCAATGTAAGTAAGCACCTGTTTGAGGCGCATTAATAGCAAATAAAAATAAAATATGTGATTTGAATTGGTGTGGAATAAAAAGTCAAACATTACGGCTCAAACGGTTCTATTTCTCATTTTATTGTTGAATAATGCACCTCAAATAGGGTCTAAATAGCATTATTCTTATTAATTAGGTCTTTGTGCTTTTATAATGCAAGAAAGAGGTACTCTGTGTAATCTCATTTGATATTGTTGCTAAAGTCTAAACTAGCATGGGAATGCACATTTACTTTTAGGTTGCCTTTTAGCATTTTGATCACTATTTGGTAAGTTATTACTGAAGGCACACTCAAGTTCTTTGAAACCCTATTAAACCACCGGGAATATTATGAAAAATGTTAAATTGAGACAAACGTGTGTAAATTCATAATTATCTCGAATATTTTAATTTTTTTAGATTCTGATAGTATGGAAGGGACAAATTCTATATAAGGGTTTTGTGATGAATGTCGCAGCTGGTCGATAATATTAGAAAAAAAAAATTATAATATTAGTTGGGAAAAAATCAATAATGTTGCCTGGAAATTCCTCATGTGAGTGTATCATGACAAATTTATACTTATCCATCGATAAATATTGAGACTGATATTAGTAACAAATTATTTCTATCATTAGTGTACAATTGTGTTGTATGACTCCGTAATAATATTTAAAACTTGTTTGGCACATATTTTTCAAGAGAAAAATGATTTTTTTTCTATAGCTCTGTCATACTTGGTATAAGAGGGAAAAAAAGTACTTTTTAATACATAACACTTGTGTGACAATGATTTTTCGAAAGATGATTTTTGGAGAATATATAATTAAAAAATAGGAAAAAGATTTTAAAAATGTGAAAAATAATATTTTTGGAGAATGTATGATTAAAAATGAGCGATGAAAAATAATTTTCAAATAATCACTTTCAAACAACAAAGGGCACAATCTTTCAAACCCATGAACTTGTCAACAAAAAAAAAAAAAACTAAATAGAACATATATATTAATTATGGTTTGAATATAACACAAATATATTCTGAACCATTGATCGATTGATATAGTCTTAGCAAATAAATTGAGCGAGTTTAAATATTGGTCGAAACTTACTTATGATGTCGACTAAGTATATTCAAATAATATATAATTTAATTACTCGTAGTTGTGAAAGGACTATTTTCGAGCTTACGAAAGGAGAAAAAGCAATAATTCAATTAAAAATTACGAGTCAACTAAGATTAGTGACATATTCCTTAAACAAACTTATGTCCTTTATCCTTAAAAATGTCCTAAAAAATAGTAGATAGTGGTTGCTGTCCCCTTCGTTGCATGAGCATATACTTGAGGATTTTTAACTAATTTGTACAATCTGACTTCTTATAGCCACTGTTTATTTTTGTAGTACATGAATCTTATTGATCAAGTCAATTCAAAAACTTTTTTAACAAGTCATTGGTAAATATTGTTTTATAAAACTTACTCAAATGCTATAGAACTTGAAAATTTAAAACCGAGAATGCAAAAAAGATAGAGAAAAAAAGTATTTGAGCCAAAATTTTATCCACAACTTTCCTACCACACATTTCCTCAACTTTTGTCAAAATTTATTAAAAACCTGATTTTAGTTTTCATCGAATTAGGGCATAACAAAAACTTTTGAAATTTCATCATTTTTAATGAGATTTTTATGGGGTGTCCTCAGTTCTCCATTGGAATTTTCATGAATTTTAATGAAATCCCTTAAAATTGAGGTATTCCCAACTGATATTTTATTGCATTTCATTAATAGATGAATTTTAAAAGATTAGTATGGATTTCAAGTTTAAAAATATATACAACAAACACTTTTTAAATTTTACCATTTTTAATGAGATTCTTATGGATTTTGTGAATTTTTATTAGTCAAATCTATGAAATTTATTAGAATTTATAATCTTTAAAAATTCATTAAAATTTTAGTCGAGGACATCTCTAACAGTGAACTTCTTTAGCAGCAAATTCATCTCGAAAGCTCCATACCACTATAAATAAACCTAGTTCATTGAGGCTCTCTGAAATATAGATCTAACTGCGGATCACAATTTTGTTTGACCCTCTCAAACACATCATCCATGGGGGAGTTATCATCAAACCCTAATTCCAACAATGCGGAAAACCATCTAAATCTCCCAAAAGCTCGTTTCATGGATGCCATGGATATTGTCCAGTGGGAAGGCTTCTGGTTCGAACCCGGCCTTGTTCAACCCGCCATGACCTTCAGATCAATCTTTCAAGCAGGAAACAACGACGTCATCTTAACATCAAACATGAAAACGGGCACAACATGGCTCAAATCCCTCTGTCTCTGCATCCTTAAAAACCCAAAAACTGACGAGGATTATGATCTTTTAGTTAAGGATAATCCTCATTTCCATGTCCCAACAATTGAAAGCACAATTTACGGCACAAAACCTCATATAGATCTTTACGAAGCTCCTTCACCTAGGCTTCTTCACAGTCACTTACCCTACATTGTCCTCCCAGATTCAATCAAGAACACAGACTGTAAAATAGTTTACATTGCCCGGAACCCTAAGGACACTTTAATCTCCATGTGGCACTTTTTCAACTCCATTTTACACAGTGATCAAGATCCTTTTCCCTTAGAAAATACAGTCGATTGTTTCTTGTCTGGGGTTCATCAATACGGGCCCTTTTTCAACCATGTTTTACAGTACTGGTTGGAAAGCCAGAAGAATCCGCAGAAAATACTGTTCCTGAAGTATGAAGAACTGAAAAGGGATCCCAAGGGAGAGGTTAAGAAACTTGCCGAATTTCTTGGGAAGCCATTTGCAAGTGAAGAGGAAATTGATAAGGTTCTGTGGAGATGCAGTTTGGAAAGGTTGAAGAATTTGGAGGTGAACAAGAATGGATCTACTTTGTGTAATGTGCATAACAGTTTGTACTTCAGGAAAGGTGTTGTTGGGGATTGGAAAAACTATTTAACCCCTGAAATGGAAGAGAAAATCAACCAAACAAGTCGCATTAAGTTTGAAGAGTATGGCCTGTTTCTGTAATATATGTCTACATACATACAGATATATATTTGTCTATAAGTCTATAATATGCTCGTTTGGAACGTCACACTAGATACAATTGGATTGTATAAAGAGTAAGACGGGCACTACTATCAAACCCTTCTAAAAATGTTGCCATATATATGTGTATATATTTGTGTGTACTATTGAAATTTTATGAAACTTTAAACCTTATAAAATCAGAAAACCTAATTGTTTAACTGTCAAGATCCTCCTTTATAAATCATCAAGAAAATTAATAATGCGAAACATACCTTAATTTTTTGGGAATAATTTATTATTCCTGATCTTGAATCTGGATTATTGGCTCTTTTAATTTTTGAGTTCTTGATCTTGATTTTGCTTATTGCTCCATAATTTTGATTGTCTTATTTTTTGATTTAATTGCTTCAATCCTTTTTTTCTTGATTCTTGATTGTAATCTAAATTCTTTATTGTGGGTTTCTTGATCTTCATCTTCAATATACTTTCTCTATTAATTTTTGTGTCGATAGGATGACACAAATAATGAGAAGTTACATATGAATTGGGAACCATAACCCTATATATAATTTTCATATGTATTTGGCACATTGTCAAATATAACCTTAACGGATCCTATCTCTACACATATAATCCTGACTACACTTTATTTAGATGCACTAAGTCCAAAAATTTAATTTTTTATTAGATCACTTTAATTGGACTCAATTGTAAGATAGTTTTATACACAATTAATTACATATGTAGGCCCACAATGACAAATTAATAAACCTAGTAATCTCCCACTTGAGCCACATATGTTATCTTATAAATGTGTACAACCTTATGATGTCAAAACTTTTGTTATCATAACCAAAATGATATCCAAATAATCTCGTACATTGATTATATCAATATATATATGATCAAAGCGGTATTTGTTACAAGTATCATAACTAAATCTATCAATGATTACGTATATCAAAACAATCAAATGACAAAGATCAAGTGTGGAAGTGAAGCATAGTAATTAATGTAATGTGATCCAAACATGCATATTTCCAACTAATTCTACCTTATTCTTTAATGAGATCAAAAATAAACTTTAATCATAGTAAAACTGAATTAAATACTATATTTTTGAAATAAACCGAATAAACATGGATGAAAATATGTCCAAAACAGGTAACATACAAATAAAAACTCCCACTAAGTTGACATATCACCAAAAGATGCAACACCCATGTGAATATTATACTCATGAAAGATCTTGAGTGATGGTCATTTAGTAAATGGATTCATAATTATGGAGTTTGTTCTAATATACTTTATAGAAATCTAATCACTCTGAATTCTTTCCTTGACAACTAGGAACTTAACGTCTATAAATCTTGACATCATCAGGCTCTTGTTGGAATACAAAACTATTATTGTCATAGAATAAATAAAGTGATCTTTCAAATCCATCCAAAATATGCAGCCTAGTGACAATATTTTGCAATCATATTCCATGATTAGAATCAGAATATCCAATGATCTCCAATTAGTCTGATTTTCCTGAATGTTATCATATAATCCTTAATTCTCCATGGATACCGAGTAACCTAATGACTTCTTTCCAACTTTCCATCTCAGAGTTAATTGAATATCTGCCTAACATTTCAACAATAAAAACTATATCCAAATATGTGCAAACTTAAGTCTACATTAAAATCCCAACTGCTAAAATATAAGAAATTTCCTGTATTTCATAATTTTTTAAGAATCTCATCGATACAACTCTTTTGTGATAATCCAAAAAAATACACCGAGAACGATCCATGTGTATCTATATCCTTAATATAAAAGAGACGTCACCAAGATTTTTCGTTTCAAAATTTCATGATAGAAATCTCATAATTTCGTGCAATAAGCTTATATCGTTGTAGGTAAATAGTATGCCATCGATATACAATGCCAAAAAGATATGCTTACTCCCACTAAACTTGTGATAGACACAATTATCAACTCAATTCATCTCGAAACTAAATGAGATAATTATGTAATGAAATTTGCGATACCATTACGGAAAACCAGTTTAAACTCATAGATGTATTTCTTTAATTTGTAAACCACCTGACGGAACTTAAGATCAAAATTTGTTTCAAATGTCATAACAGTCCTAAAAGGGTCTTTCATAGAAACCAGAGAAAAAGTCTATTTAATGTCAATGCATTCATTTTGAGTAAAAAAATTTGTAACAAGACGAGTCTCATATCTCTTCACATCACCATTCGAATCCCTCTTGATTTTAAATATCCAATTACAATCAATGGGTTTCGCACCTTCAGGAAAGGAGATGAGTTCACAAACGTCATTGTTATTTATGAACTTTATCTCTTTATGCATGACATCAATCAACTCCTTAGAATTATTCCTTTGCATGGGTGATGAAAGTTGATTGATGAGTTCTTTTCCTATCAATCCATGACATCCTTATCTTCTTGGAGAAAAATTATAAAGTCGTCCGCAATTGCTTTTCTCATTTTTATAGTAGATTTCCTTAATGACATTTGTTTTTGAGGTTGTTGAGTTTATTTTTCTGGAACAATTTCTTGATTGTGTATAGACATTTTATAATATAGTCTTGATCCGAAATTGCTTCTTGAACAAGATCTAGAGCAAGAATTTGTCCATGGTCCTGATCATTGTTAATTGCAACTGAAGAAATATGTACATAGTCTTCTTCGAAGACAAAATTCTCGGCCTTATAACCTTATCTCTACCCACAAACTCTACATCCTCAAGGAATCAGACATATTCTGTTTCAAAAATTGACATAATAGTGAGATCTTTTTTTAAAAAAATTTTGTAACCTATTAATAATTGCTTTATTTGAAACTTTGTTAAGAATTTAAGCTGCAGTCTTTAGTTCTTCTACGTAGAGAGATTCTAATGTACTATGGAACGATTTCACATTCCTCTAGAATTTTACCAAAAGGCCCTGGACATTGTTATCCTAATTCGTCATATTTGTCATAGTATTCACCACTATGGTAAGAACTGACTTGTTAAATTCTTTTACAGAGTTATTTTTCAACCTTAGCCTTGTATGTCTTGAACATGTCCAATGTTTGAAATTTCTCATAGATGAGATATAGATAGCCATAGTGAGAAAAATTCCTCTACGAACATGTTAAATTATTGTTGACCATTCCAAAAAGTTGAAGTGAATTGCCCCAGATATCCATATGAATTAGTTCTAAGACGACCGAAATCCTATTGGCACCTAATCTCCTTATACTTGTTTATTTTTCCTTAATGTAATTAACACAAACACTTAAATCTGAAAAATTAAGGGAATCAAGAATTCTTTCCGACATAAGAATTTTCATTCTCTTTTGAAAGATGTTACCTAATCGCTTGTGCCATAACGAAGCAAAATTTTCATTGGTTAATTTATATTTGATATCATGTAAATTTACGTGTAAGGTTTCTTTATAAAAGGCAACCATATTAAATATATATATATGTTATCGTAATCGGATAAAGAACTGGTACTCATAAGATTTTAATTACGAAAAAGATCAAACTTACTATTTCCAATTGAATAAGAGTAACTGAATTAGTTCAGTGTAGAAATATAAACTAAATTTCGTCTGAAAAACGGTACTGCAAATATCTCTTTCATATTCAAATCATAACCAGCCTTTAATAGTAACCTAAAAGTCCTTATAGCCTCAAGGTTAACTGATTTGCCATTACTTCACATAGATGAATTGTTCAGTATCAATTGGCTTTTGACTGTTCAGGCAACCTCGCATAGACATACTTGTGTGAGTTGTGGTACCAGAATGTTATCCACTATGTGTGTCCAGGTATTAAAACTAAATTAACTTCAAAACAAACCAAAGTGAGAAGTGTACTTTTCGTTACACGCCAAGCATGATATTTAGTACAGTCACTCATTATGTGTCCCAAATTTTCACAAAAGTAACAGCCAAATTTATCCTTTTCATGCTTTCACTGTTTATTTTAAACTGAACCAGATGCATCTTTCTAATTCTTTATAACTTGTCCTTATAGATACTTGCCAAGTGAGTAATATCACTTTTATCTTGCTTTAACCATTCTTTTTCTCACATACAATATGGAATAAGCTCATTAAGAGTCTATTTTTCCTTTTAGCAGTTGTAACTAGCCTTGAATTAGCCGAATTGTGTAAGAATAGAAATTAAAACTAAATGCACGATCAAGTCATCAGACAGCTCAACCTTTAATGCTTTTAATTTTGAAACAAGAATAAACATCTCTATGATGTACTCCCTTATATTCTCTTTACCTTTATACTTTAGTGAAACTAAGTTTGCTAAAAGCGTGCTAATTCCGGCCTTATTGCCTTTTGTAAAGCCTTTTGTTTTTAATTTCATCAAGAAACTCCTTGTCAATAGTTACATTATTGGACATAACGTCCCTGAATGATGCTAGAATTTCACATTTCATGATCATAAGACTTATGCAGTTTGAATGATCTCACTTATCCGAGTCTCATTTTTATTACCGAAACTTTTATCCGTAAGAGTATTTGATTATTCACTCCTAAATGCAAGGTCTAGATTCATACTGCCAGAACGATATAAACGTTATCTTTCCAGCCTTTAAACTTTGGTTCTAACATATGAATTAAATTGATGTTGGCAAATATTGTAGAAGTTGATGGATTAACTGAATAGAGAACTTAAACCTCAGTAACATGTTCACATAAGTATCCACATTGGACAATCAATAATTTCAAATAACGGTGAACCCCATCATAAGAGACCCAGCACAACATTGATATTTAGTTTTTAGACAGAAATACCAACTTGTAAGTGGCACTGTTGGTGTAGTAATCAAATATTGACAATAAATCTAGTCAAACATCAAGTCTATCTTTGGATCGACTCAATGTTTACATAATGAAAAACTTTACAATTGTCACATATTTATTACCACATGTGTGCAAATAATTCGGCCAAATATTGACTGTCCTTTGGGCTGGTGAATATCTACATGAATTATGTACACACAACCTTCCTAATTTTCCAAATAAATTAATTTAGGCAAGAGATGTTACTTTGGTACCATGTTGTTTCAATTAATCTATTTTGGAAAATTAATAATTCGAAATAAATTTTGGTTCCGGGATTTGAAATTTGATTGTCCCCTTTATATTTTAATTTTTTTTCTTTCTTTGTTGTCTAAAGAAAAAGAACAAAAATAAAAATAAACGGCAAGTTAGCAGCGCAGTGGGCTGCTGAAAGCAACTCTCGCTGCAATTCCTTATTCTCAAGGATTAAATTCAGATATTTAACTATTACGCTAATGATGGCACGCATGATTTTGACATTGAAATCCCAACAATTACCCTTGTACCTCACGACATCATCAATGGAATTTGAAAATAATCGTATTTGATTTATCCAAAGCTCACACACAAGTTAGAGTTATAACCGTATTCAAATTCAACAATTAATTTATATAATTGTCAAATTTGAAAATAACAAAAATAAAAATAAAAACTAAAACTAAAACTCATAATTTAGGGCAAAAATTCGCATCCCAAAAATTGAGAAATCTCAAGTATGAATTTCAACAAAAAAATAAAAATAAAAATTCTTCTAATCTTTAATTATTTAACATGGAATTGATTCTAATATTACTTGTTGAAATTTTATGAAATTTTAAACCATATAAAACTAGAAAACCTAATTGCTTAATTGTCAAGATCCTCTATGACAAATCTTCAAGAAAATTAATAATGTGGAACATACTTTAATTCTTTGAGAATAATTTCTTATTACTAGTTCTTGATTCCGGATCTTGAATATAGATTATTGACTCTTTTGATTTTTGAGTTTTTGATTTTGCTTCTTGTTCCATAATTTTGACTGTCTTAATTTTCGATTTAATTGCTCCAATCATTTTTCTTGATTCGTGATTGTAATCTAGACTCTTGATTGTGGGTTTCTTGATCTTCTTTTTCAATATGCTTTCTCTATTAATTCTTGTGTTGATGGGAGAACACAAAAAATGAGAAGTTATATATGAATTGTGGACCATAACCCTACATATAGTTTCAATATGTATTTGACCAATTGTCAAATACAATCCTAATGGATCTGGTCTCTACACATATAATTCGGCTCGCACTTTATTTAAATGCCATAAGCCCAAAAATTTAATTATCTATTAGATCACTTTAATTGAGCTCAACTTTAAGATAATTTTATACACAATTAAAGGAATAATACATAATTACCACATTATAAATACACATTTCAAAAATCACAAACTCCCTAAAAAATTTCAGAAATCATGTGATAATTCATAATATTGAATGTATAATTATAATATAATATATCGTAATTTTGGATTAAATATTCTATACCTAATTAACTCCTACAAATCTTACTATACTATATTTAAAAGATTTTTCTCACAATCCTCCCACAACCAAACGTCCATTTCTCTCTCTACAAACCCATCTCGCGCGAACATCTCCAAAAATAGAAAAACTCACCATTTATCCTTGATTTCAAGCCAAAATCAATGAATTAAGGTCACAATCCCGTCGAAATACCTCTGATTTTTATTGCTTTGGAGAAGTTGAAGTTGGCTGTGGAGAAATTGGATTTTCCCAAAGCAAAAACTGAACTCCTATGGTTTGATTTTGAAGGTAAACGTATGATCACCATTAATCCTCGATTTTAAGTCACAATCAAGGAATGAGGTCACAATTCTATATACATACATCCGATTTTCATTTTTCGAGAGAAATTAAAGTTCGTCTGTAGAGGAATTGAATGTTTTGTGTATTAAGAATGCCATTTTTCAAGTTTTCCTGTTATACAGAGGTCACACGTCGCTTATACTAGTTAATGATACATGCAAGTATGATGAATTGCTCGAGCTTGTTCTTTCAGAATTGGGGCTTAGTGGTGCAAACTCAGCTGTGACATTAACATATTCTTTGGATTCTAGTTTACCTCAAGTCCGGATTTTGAGCAATAATCCTATTATGGTTGATGTTATCTCTACAATTTTATGGCAGTCAAGATATACATTGCAATGCCCAGATTCGTTGACGACTTTCGAGTCATCAGCTAGTGTGTTTTCTTTAGAACAAATAGCTCAAGAAATTTGTGACTCAGTTGTGACCGTTGACATGAAAAATATTGAAGAGGATGTGACAGTGGTATCTCAAGCAAATGTTAGAGCAGTAGTGGAGGGAAATATTTTTCACAACAAGGACATATTATAAATGAGTTTGGCTTCTACGCCATACAAAACAAGTTTGAATATAAGGTGTTCAGATCGGACAAGAAGGAATACGTGGTAAAGTGTGTGCATAGTCATTGCAAATGGTTATTTAGATCTTCACGCTTGGGAGAAATGTAAATTTTTAAGATCAGGGAAATGTCTAATGGTTACACATGCTCGGTGAACACTATTTTAGGATCTCATCGGCAAGCATCTAGCTCAATTGTGTCAAACTGCATTAGGTACAAATACACCTCTTCACGTACAGTATACACTCCTAATGATGTCTTCAATGATATGTTACATGAGTATGGAGTATCAGTGAATTATGTAAATGTGTGGAGGTCACGTGAACAAACATTAAAATTGATTAGAGGTGATCCAACGACATCATTTCAGTTGCTGCATTCTTGTTTTTTTTATGCTAGAACAGATGAACATGGGAACAGTCACAAGAATAGAAACATATCATTTAAATAGATTTAAATATTATTTTATGGCTTTGGGTGCTTCGATTGCTGGTTGGAAATATTGTAGGCCAATCATTGTAGTTGATGGCACATATTTAAATGGCCACTATGGGGTACACTCTTCACTGCTTGTACACAAGATGCAAATAATAACATCTTCATACTAGCTTTTGACGTTGGGGATAATGAAAATGATAAGTCTGGAGATGGTTTCTTGAGATGTTGAAGAGGGCATATGGATCGAGAGACGGATTATGTATAGTATCAGATAGACACAATAGTTATGTATAGTATCAGATAGACACAATAGCATAAGAAATGCTATTGAATTTGTATATCCAGAGGCAATGCATAGGATCTGTTCATACCATTTTCTTAAAAATTTGAAGGCTTGTTACGCGAAATCAAGTCACAATGTCAATTCAATTGTGCTATCAGAGCATATACAATGGATGAATTTGAATACCAAATGCAGCAATTAGACTCAATTAATGAAGAGATCGGGAGATATTTGGTATGTGACTGTCTGTAACATATATTATGACTTCCTGTGACTTGTTCTATGATATTTTATGAATGTGCCCATATGTGACCTATTTTGTAATAATACTGATTATCTGTAAACCTTTTAGAGTTAACTGTGACTGTATGTGACCTGTTGTTACTTATGCTTGAATATATTATCTAATAACTAAGTTTTTTTTTAGATGGAATGGTCAAGATTGCACATGCCAAACAATAGATACTCTATTATGACATCAAATATAGTAGAATTTGTAAATGCAGTCACGAAGGTGGCAAAGAATTACCCAATTCAAGCACTTCTAGAATCATTGCGGCAAACAATCCAATCTTGGTTTTGCAAGAATAGGGATAATGCACATGACACTTTCACAAAACTTGCAACCAAATATGAGAAGCTGCTGAGGGAAACGAGCAATGCCGTGAGAAATCTAAAGGTAAAAACACGAAACTATGAATATTATGTTAATCACAGGTATAACTTTAAATATTTTTTATTTTCAGGTTTCACCTGCAAGTTACACTTTGTTTGAAGTGAGGGACAATTTTTCATCGTACATGATTAATATAACTCAACATACATGTAGCTGTAGAATATTTCAAGTGGATCAACTTCCCTGTCCACATGCACTGGCGGTGATAGCAATATTAAAGCTGGATGTGTACGACTTTTGCTCGGTGTATTACACAAGAGATGCACATTTGAATACCTACAAATAGATAGTCTTTCCTGTAGGTAATAAATCGGAATGGAGTTTGCCGGAAGATATGAATAGTAGAGTTGTACTTGCTTTAACCCAAAAGAGAAGCTCTGGCCGGCCTACTGAGAGGAGGAATAAATCATTTTGTGAGAGATCACAAGTTGTGAAATGTGGAAGATACGGCGAATCCGGCCACAATCGTCGAACATGGAAGAATATGGCGCCACTTAACCAGAACAACGACAAATTGAAAGCAAAGAAAGATCCAAAGATATTCAAATAGCTTAGCATAGTATTTTTTTTACTTTTTACACGAGGATATTCTTTGTAATTGCAAATAGTTTCATTTTATTGCCAAATTATGTATTGTTTGGATTATATGAGTTGACTGATTTATGCATAGAGGTTAGATTACATTTCAGAGTGTCATACATGTTTCTGGGAATGGCAGTGTAAACAGACATTAATTGTCACACTGTTTATAATGATTGTGACCATCTGTGACTATTTCCAGTACAAAATGTAGTAACAAGCTATAGGTTTTTTGTTCGGCTGTGGTTGTCTGCAATCAACTATAAATAAAATTTGAAGTTAATTTACTTCATTATTTTAACTGAGTTTGAATGTCATCTTGCTTAGATGTGACAAATTCTGTGTATACTATTTATGAAAATGTATAAATCATACCTCTTAAGTAACTGTTTCTATTTGTGACCATTTGTGACTTGAAATTATGTAAGATGTTAACCATGTGTGACCATTTGTGATCATTTGTAACTTGTTCGGACCATGCAAGTATAAACTTTTACCTCCATAAAATACTTAAAATATAAACAAAACCATTAGACCAATAGTTCAATAGTAGTTCAGTCATTCACATTCAACAGTACCAACTACTTGAGAAAAAAAATTGACATTCAACAGTAGTTCAGTCATCTATTGACTACATCATAAAACTTTGTACCAACTACTTGAGAAAAACAAATTCACATTCAACGGTAGTTCAATCATCTATTGACTACATCATAAAACAACTGTTTTGTCTAACTTTGAGCAGCTATCAACCTAATATATCATCAAAACAATTCCATCAATAGTAGTTCAGTCATCTGACTTTGATTTTCCCCTTCCAACCTGCCGCAATTGTCTATTTTTGAACAATAATGCTGCAATTTCAAGCCCGACATTCGCAGCATCAAATGACATTGACATTTTGGCAAGATCATTGTGCAACAAATACTGTGCGTACTTTATGACAAAAATACCACAGTCGTGCTTGTAATATTTAACATAGACAAACCATAAGTAACCTCAAAATATTGATGAAAAATGACAAAACTTGTAATGCCCATAATGAAACTTACGCATTTTGTTGTTGAGGTAAATTACTGACAATGTTAATATGCAGGTCATCAATATTAGTAGTTTCCATCCACAGTCCGACCACTTTTAACAAATGTGTAAGAGTCTTTACAATTGGTAAGACCCCTTCATGAACCTTATGATCCTTGTATGATTTGTTGCTTGAATTGAATACGTACAGGGTCCGGTTATTCATGTCAAGCTGCCCCAACATCCAAAGAGCATAATTTGTAGGCATAATGGGCATCAATACGGATTCAACGTCTCTCTAAGGAGTATTAAATGATAACCGTTCACCATTGATAGTTTTGATTAGGTCCTCATTTTCATTCACAATGCTTGGATCGTCAACAAATTTGGAGTATAAAGTTCGGATGGTCAAATCAAATATATAGTCTGTCATTGTTGCTTTCGTCTTCATACCTTCAGCAAACTTGGCAAGTTGTCTTATGTAATGAAAGCATGCATCCATATGCTGTAATAACAAAGAGCATATGTAAGTAATGTGAACTACTACTATGAATATGTGAAAAAATGGCGGCAATATTATACCGTGCTGTTCAATGATGAATCAGAATCGATCAACGTATGCCACCAAGTTTTATGGTGAACGGGAACATCGTCACAAACAAATTGAGGACTTATCACATTATCTGCATCGCTGAACTTTACCCTGTACACACATGTATGCACTCATAATAACAGGTCACACTTTGACACAGATATGACACAATAACAAGTCATCAAACAATTACTAACAAGTCACACTTTGACACTGATATGACACAATAACAAGTCATCAAACAAATAATAACAGGTCACGCAGAGACATAAAACACTTATAACCATATTTCATGTACCTGTTCTTTGGCTTGTATCCTCTGTCAACCCAATTCTGGAATGTACTCAGGTCTGCACTATCAACTTCTTCGAATAATTTTGGAACACAACGTTTCCACATGTAGATTTTGATCTAGTAGCAACATGACGTGCATCAATCTTAACAAAAGGTGACTGCAAATCTTTTGATGGATTTTGTGCTCTCTTCACAGGTAGTCCAGAGGATGGAGGTGCAGGCGTATCTTTCTGATTCAAAAATATAAAAAGAAAAGTTATTGAATTAGTGTATGCTAATCTGATAATCAGTCTAAATTTGTAATATGAAATACTATGTTAAACTGACATATTCGGTCTGACATTGAGTAGACTCCAACACCCGTGCATAGCCTCATCAACATGCTCCTGCACTTCTTTACTAGTAAAGAATGCATCATCAGAGTTTTTAGGACTCTGTGAGTGGCCACACCAAGATTAAATGAAGGAGAGTCGAGAACGTAGTCATCATGAAAGCAATGTGAAGACTTAGGTGCCATGTGACCTGTGTCATTTTCTTCAACCACATTATCACCTTTTGGCTCAGGTTCCATGTGACCCTTGCCCTTTCTGTCAACCACCTTATCAACTTTTGGCTTTTGTTGTCTCGAACCATCTTTACCACTCAACTTCGTCTGAACTTCATCTATCACCGAAGGTAAAATGTCAAACACAGATTCAACAAAAGATCTAAGAGACAACCTGATGTCGTTCAAGTCATCTTTCAACCCATTCTGACTCCGGATGACCTCATCGAGCTTCAAAAAACTGTTTGAATGACGCATTTTATCATTTATGTCAGATAGTTCTGACTTCATTGACAAAAGCTTCTATTTCAGCCCTTTGTTATCCACTTGAAGCTTGGTTATTTCCTCATCCATCAACTGTTTCAATCAACCACATTCCTGAACAAAAATTGTAGTTAGTAGAATTGTGATCGTATAATCGCTTCTATGTCTTATAAAAATTAAATTACTTACACTGACACATGAACAATTAGGATGATAAGCAGGATGAGACTGAGTGGGAGAGCTAGAGCTAGCAGCCCCCGTATGTTTTTGAGGCGATGGATCAACAAAATCATCATTTGAATCTCGACCATGTACCTTTGACACCGGGGGAGTAGACTCACTTTTGCCTACTGGAGTTTTAGAGATTGTAGTGTTCTGATTCGGTTGTCTAGGCTACGAGTACTACACATCTGTCGATTGTACCCAACATACAGAACAATGAAATCAGTTAGCACAATGATAAAATTCAGGTCACAATATATATGAAGGAAAGTCACAAATAACATATTTCAGGTCACATGTCATAATATATCTGAAATTCATATTTAGAACATGTCATATATGGCATCGTGAGCTCGACTTCAAATGGATCGATGTCATTTATCACAACTTGTTTGACATAACATGGAAAAAAGCTGAGCATATGTTCTTTTAAAATGTATAACTAATCAAATGATTACATAACAATTCAAACGTATTTACGAACTTACATTCTCACTTCCAAACACTCTATTCTCCAACATTGCCACAGAAGGATGTTTGTGAGCATTCCAATTCATAATTCGTAGATGTTTCTTACAAATTCTTGTGGCCACATTCCCTTCAAGTGTAGGTATGTACTCATACAACCACACCTGGAAAGCTACTAAAAAACCCGTCAATCTGTAGTGACTTGTTTGTTTTGATAATCCCTTCCTTAATGAAGGCAATGTGGTGACAAGTGCAAAAATGTATTGATCCACAACCTCCAAGTAGGATGTAGCAAATAGATACGATGTGATAAGATAAACAATCCCAATCTTAATGACGTCAAGGTCTGGTGCATCATCTAGTGAAAGAAATACTCTTTTGACATCTTCATTTGTTACAACTTTTAAATCCCTGAAATAAGTATCCTTCACTGCAGACGGTTTATCATCCAACATTAGTCGATCATCTACCCCATCATACCGCAATCCAGTAACCAAATAGAATTTAGCAACTAAGAACCAACTATATCTCCCATTTAAGTTGAACCACATCTCCCGTAGTAAATAATGAATCAACTGTGGCTGCACTACTATCTCCCTACAATGCATGTAGTAAGAAAAATAGGTGTTCTCCAGAATGGTCCTCTGAACAGCGTTGAATTTCATCACAAAGTGTCCGATGACACTTTGTATGGGTGTCATGGTTATCTTCCCAGGGAACCAATCCCTTGGATTTATTAATAGCTCCATTCCTACTTAGAATAGGTCACAAAATACCCAAATCAGGTCACAAATTCGTAAAAATATATACCACAAAACTCACAAATCAGTTCATAAAATCAGATTAAATATATTTAGTTCACTTTAGAAAACATATTCAGTTCACATAAATAATAATCGATCAAACAGTACACCAAATAAGTCACAAACACTTCAAATTACAAAATATTTCGAATAGGTCACAAAATCATATTTCGGTCACAAAAATACCCAAATCAGTTCACAAATTCGTAAAAAAATATACCCCAAAACTCACAAATCAGTTCACAAAATCAGATTAAACATATTCATTTCACTTTAGAAAACATATTCAATTCACATTAATAATAATCGATCAAATAGTACACCAAAAAAGTCACAAACACTTCAAATTACAAAATACTCAGAATAGGTCACAAAATCATATTTCGGTCACAAAAATACCCAAATCAGTTCACAAATTCGTAAAAAAATATACCACAAAACTCACAAATCAGTTCACAAAATCAGATTAAACATATTCAGTTCACTTTAGAAAACATATTCAGTTCACATAAATAATAATCGATCAAATAGTACACCAAATAAGTCACAGACACTTCAAATTACAAAATACTCAGAATAGGTGACAAAATCATATTTCGGTCACAAAAATACCCAAATCAGTTTACTAATTGGTAAAAGATATACCACAAAACTCACAAATTAGTTCATAAAATCAGATTAAACATATTCAGTTCACATAAATAATAATCGATCAAATAGGACACCAAATAAGTCACAAACACTTCAAATTACAAAATACTCAGACTAGGTCACAAAATCATATTTTGGTCACAAAAATACCCAAATCAGTTCATAAATTCGTAAAAAAAATATACCACAAAACTCACAAATCAGTTTACAAAATCAGATTAAACATATTCAGTTCACTTTAGAAAACATATTCAGTTCACATAAATAATAATCGATCATATAGTACACCAAATAAGTCACAAACACTTCAAATTACAAAATAATCAGAATATGTCACAAAATCATATTTCAGTCACAAAAATACCCAAATCAAGTCACAAATTCGTAAAAAAATATACCACTAAACTCACAAATCAATTCACAAACTCAAATTTAACATTCTTAATGGATTTCCCGCTAGAGGCCGACATTTTGATCCTCTTTCCTAAGAGGAACCTCCGACATCTTTTTTCCTCTTACCTTTATCAGTCTCCTTCATATTCACATCAACACTACGAGTTCTAACCATTTCAACTACCACAATGCTTGAAACTAAAATATAATATGGCTATTGCAGTTGAATCTCCCACAATAATGTCGGCGATTGTGAGTTGTGGGGGTTGAAAATGGTAGAAAGGGAGAGGAACGTGAGTGCTGATGTAGAGAAAGAGGGAGAGACGAACGTGGTATTGTGGGTTTCGTGTTGGACAGAGTGAGGAAGAGCGGTTTTGAGAGAGAGAGAGAGAGAGAGAGAGAGACGTGGATTTGAATGATTGTACGTGGACGGTGCAGATTAATTGAGTACGTGGGTGGTGCAGGTTAATTGAGCCAATGATTTTAGTTTAATTAATAAACTTAATTTTATTAATTTTAAAAAATATAAAATTAAAATTCTTTCCCTTATTTTTGAATTATAATCTTTAAAAGAAAGGTTTTAGGTAATTTTCTCTTAATTATATATGTAGACCCACAATGACAAATTAAGAAACCTAACAAGTACGGCTATAATACGCTACGATTGTTTTAACTAAAGTTTATTAATTTTATTAATTTTAAAAAATATAAAATTAAAATTCTTTCCCTTATTTTTGAATTATAATCTTTAAAAGAAGGGTTTTAGGTAATTTTCTCTTAATTATATATGTAGGCCCACAATGACAAATTAATAAACCTAACAAGTACGGCTATAATACGCTACGATTGTTTTAACTAAAGTTTATTATCTTCAAGAATGTTAGGCATTCCGACTGCATTTTCAATTCAAGAATCTGAAAGATTAAGAGAACACTTTGTTTCCAAAAAAAGAAGAAGAAGAAGGTTTTAATCTCTCTATATAGCAACATTCGGTAACACTTGTCACTCCTCTCAAAACAAAATATATAGTTGCGTTGGATGCACTGTATCAAATCATATCAAAATTTAATATAAAATTATAATCGATAGTGGTAGGTGGATTGTACTTTGATGGATTAATATGGATAATATTATGTAATTTTTTAGCAAAAATATCAATAAAAGATAAATGAATATTATGTACCTTAATCCACGGTCCATACTATCATCAGCATACCATTACCCATTCTAATTTTATTATTAATTTGTACGGTATAATATAGTGCACCAAACATATTTAGCCTATGTGTGAGTGCGTGTTTGATACGTACCTAGTACTAAGCTTGTGTTTGAATATATTTTTGAAGAGAATAGAAATTTTGGAATAGTAATTGATGTGAGAATGTGTGGTGGAAAAGTGATAATTTTTTTTTTTGATTTGTGTGTAATATTATTTTATTTGAAGAATGTGTGGTTGAAATGAAAAATGAGAATGAGAAATTAATAAGTGTCAAACGGGGGCTAAGTAAAAAATGATAAGATAAGGATAACATTTTTAACTTGGTTTTTTCCTTAATATTATCATATGCCTACTAAAAAATCACAATTGTTTATGGGTAAACCTAAGAATATAGACGTTCTGAAAATTTATTGTCTCATTCAAGATTTCTACACAATATAATATTGATCATCTTAAATAGAAGATAATAGAAATATAATGATTATTTACCAATAACTATTATTATAATCATGCTACATGTATACCATGGTTGACAACAAATTATGATATTTTTCTATGTGACAACAATCTACACCATTGAATTTAAATACTCCAATCCCATTACTGCTCAAATTCTTTCTACCTAGGAGGATGTCATCCTGGTGTCAACCAATGATGTATATCTAGCTTAATCCCTATTATAGACTATCTCTAATTAGCAATGAGTTGAAAATGAATCAATAAAATCTGAGCCAACTGATTTCATCAGCTCCTCGCCCAAGAAAATAGAAAAATATGTGTTTGATACACATTTTTTAGGAGATAATGCATTTTTTTGATGTGATGTGGAATATATGGTTGAAAAATAAGGAAAAATTATTGATGTGATGAAAAATATTATTTTATTGAAAAATGTATGATTAAAAATGAGTAGAAAAATAAAAATAAAAATGTGGCTCAAACAAGGGCTTAGCTCATGTTTGACTTGAATTAAAAGTTGAAAAAAATTTCAATTGCACATTTTATGAGATCTACAATTTTTCAACTTCACATTTAATTAATTTTTAACAAAATCTAATAAAAAATATTATTAATCTACATCAAACATGTACTTAATTAATTAAAGACTAACAATAACAATGTATATATAGAAGACTACACATGATAAGGAATTAATATCTATTTCATTGATACAATACATGTATTTATATACAAAATTTTAATCTCCTTTAACCCCAAGGACTAGGATTACAACTGTGATAAAATTTGAATATGTCCTAAACTAATAAACTGGAGGAGGAATACCGTTGGAAAAATGGGATTGTGTGTCGTCCACGTGAGATGACCCAACTCGACCCGCAAGACTTTAAAAGTGGAGGGAGGGAATGAATAGAATGGAATTCAAACTCAGAACTTTCCTCAACCTCTATTCAACTCTCCTCAATTTCCAATACTTGTCTACGACAAGAGAGAAAAAGATGGCAATAAAAAGTGGTGAAAATTCGTATGGAAAACAACACCGAAATTGAAAATGCCTAGAACCACAATTTTCGGTTAAGAACTCATAAATTTAGGCACTTAGATTGTAGATTATAATATCATTTTAAAGTGATCGGGATTGGGATCATAGGAGTGCAACAAAATGCAGATTTTGAAGTCTGGAAGAGTAAAGTGATTTAACTACAAAAAGATCTTAAAATTCATCTTTCCAAGAATTTTTATTTAAAATTAATGTAAAAGCATGCTATAAATTATTTCATTGGTTTCAGAATCTTTAAGGTTGAATTCCTTGCATATTTCATATTTAAATGTGACATTACATGATTCAATTAAATTATGAACCTTGTTTGTTATATATATGTAATGAAATTTTGGAATTTATATATCAAATATGTCTTAGAGTTTACCTACAAATTTCATCAATTTTTGTTAATGCATTAGGGAGAAAATCGAAATACTAGTTGATTTTGTGGAAACTTTAAAAATTAAATATTGCTTTGTTCGTTGATTATTATGTAGTAAAATTAGTATGATTAGAATGGTATTTCAATGAGTTTTCCAATCATATAAAGAACTCTAATTTTGGACCTAAAATGAAAAAGTGATGAAGTTTTGACATTCAGGCTAGATTATGAAAATTCTTGAAAAATTGAAGATGGTGAATTTATTTATTTTTTATTTCGTATCTTTGTTCGTTCTATTGTTGTCTCAAACAGGGCATGAAGTATCGGATTTTTAAATTCTGGTCACACTTGAACTCAAAACTTCGAAATTAGGAAGATGATGAAAAAATTGGTGGCCAGCCACCATGAATCACACGAGCCACAGTTGCTCGCCCTAGAAAAAAAAAGTTAAAAATCCAGGACCTTCCCCTGGCACATGAGGGCTTGTTGGGGCTCCATTGGCAATTTGAAAATTGTATTTTGATCTTTATATTATTCTGAGTTGTTTCATATATAAATATTATATTTTCAGATGATTAAAGTATTTTTATGTTTTTAAAGTTTAGAATAAATTTTCTAAATATGTAAAAATTATTTCTGGCTTAATTACAATCTAATTTTTATATTAAATTCAGAATATTTATTAGATTATATTACCTACCTGGAGGTAATATTTAAAATAATCCTTTTTTTTTTAAATTGAAAAATTCTTTGACAGTATTCTAGACCCGTTTATTTGTCAACAATATTTGAAAATCGTATTTAAGGCGGAAAATGCAATTTTTAGTGTGATTTTTTTTTCTTATTTTAAATAATACCATGTTAATTATCACGTTCTTAAGTGGGGTTGGTATTTACGTGGTTTTATAATCTATTTCTACACGTTCTCATTTTTCGTGTGTAGTCCATTGTGACTAGATTCATGCACACTTACAATATTATAAGAGACAATATCAAAATACTACGGATATAGAATGTGTTGAAAAACTAAGTGCGTATAAAAATTAATAAATGAATTTGGAACATAACTTAATGGCGCACATGAAACATTTAGAAGGATTGAGTGATGTTATATTTCTTGAATATTTTTATTTTTTGTGATAAGTAAAATATTAGAATTCTGATGTTACTTTTTTTTTGTTGGGACGGTGATGCAGCAGAGATCACGGTGAAGTTGAGAATTTGTATAATAAAACTTACAGGATGCAAGCTTTATTTCCATTATATTAAGAATTATTTTCAAAAAGAATTAATTTATGATATCATGATACATGTCATAATTGGAAAAATGTTCATGTTTATGCTCCTATGGCATATTATGAAATGCGTTATTGAATTTAGAGCCTGTTTGGTAAAAATTCTCATTTTCTACAATAAATCAATTCTCATTTTCAACCACACATTCTTCAATAAAATAATATTTTCCATCACATCAATACTTTTTTCTTCTTTTTCAACCACACATTTCCCATAATATCACTATTCAAAAATCAATTCTTCCCCCAAAAATCCCTACCAAACACACTCTTATGATATCTATTAATTCACGATTTACTATAAATGTTAAGATCGGTAGTAATAGTGAGATTAAACCTATTGATTATTAATTTAGTGATATATATAGTTCGTTGATTGGAAGATTTAGGGAAATTGTGACATAAACTTTTGATCCATCAATTGAGTGGGATTTCTAAGATTGGAAGAATTAATGTAATTTTCATGTAGAACATGTGAAAAATTGCTTTATGAAATTAAATTTATTATAGTTAAATATTAGGATTTTTTATGATGATTGGGAACATAGTGAACTTTCAAATCTATATCTAATATTAAATTATTATATATATTAATTTGTGCAAATACAAAATAGTATATGTACATAAATGGACATTGTATAAAAATATTATTTTCTCTAAAATCTGATAGATCATAGTATCAAAATCTATAGTTATTGACCCCTATATATGTTCCCTTTCAAATCTATATCTAATATTAAATTATTGTATATATTAATTTGTGTAAATACAAAATAGTATATGTACATAAATGGACATTGTATAAAAGTATTATTTTCTCTAAAATTTGATAGATCATAGTATCAAAATCTATAGTTATTGACCCCTATAAAGGTGACGAGCTAAATGCATCAACATTTGAAACGTTAAGATTTTGGGTATACTAAGAGAACATGATGATTTAGAGAGAATCAACCACATAATAGTAGACAGGATCCAGGCCATGCTACCCTAGAGAATAGAGATGACGAATTTTGTCAAATACGAGAAAATATAGATTCTAATGTTTGTGCATTTGTTTTGATAAGTTCTGTGCGATGATGACTGAGTGGAGATAGTTAACTTAGTGTTTTAATTTTTTTAGTTGGTTACATTTTTCTTAGATGAGTTGTAAGTTCAAATTGATCTTTTTCTATAGTTGAGAACTTTGAAGGTCAATGTGATTTATAAATTAAAGCATCATTTCTTTATTGAAACTATCCACCGTGTTAAGCTAAAAGATGTGTGATTTGGTGTTACTATGTCTCAAGGACATGCTTATGTAACAATGTTCTAGTTTATATAAGACTTCGGATTTTAAATATTAAATGAGCTAAAACAAGTATAGAAAAGATGAGGAGATTGAAAAATGACCTAGAAGAACATATCAGATAGTAAAGACGTGAAAGTGATTTGGTAGATGATTAATATTATATAGGGTTCAAATGCTTCGACTATAAGGTTTTGAATCACTTATTGCACTTGAATACTCCTCTTAGTGTTGTCTATATGCTAAATGCTACCTATTGGATCTTATCTTGTATAGATAGTGGATTCAAAAGTTATAAAACCACTTTAAGTGAGATCAAGATGTTTTTAGTCTATCATCGAGTCTTTGACTTGGTATGGATATATGCCAATAATAAAGATTGTGAATGTTTATATGACCGGTACATGCAACTTCTGTTGCAAGGCAAACAAAATAACATCCGGTTTAATAGCACGATGGTATCAAAAAGGCCAATGAACTTAACCTCAAATGTTGTTATTCTAATTTGAACTTTTTTGTCGTAGTTCTGTTCATATTCACAGTAATGATGTTTATTATGGTTTTCGATAATTGTGTAATGTTTTGAAGTTTTGAGTTGTGAAAATCATTCAAAGATTACAAGAGCTAAACTTCCATATAGTTTATCCATCCCGATTTCTTTGTAGGCTATGCTTATGAGAGATAGAGATAGAATCTTACATTTTTATTATATTTACGGATAGATTCATGCATTTTAGTTGCGTTTACAAGTTTTATAAGTTGAAAATATTGTATTGATTCAAACTTTAATGAAATGGAGTAGAAAATCAGATTTTGAAGGTAAAGATTTTAAGAACTATTGAAGAGCGTGAATTTCTATCAATAGAGTTTAATGATCTATACAATAAAAGAGAAATTCTTACTGAATTGACTATTTATTGTTCACCAAAAGTATATGGTGCATTGGATGGAAGATGTTGGGCTCCAAACACCAACCTAAATTAAAACATGTATATTTTATGAGTACCCAGGCCATATAGAAATTCAGATCTGATCACTAAGGTCTTCTCGGACCTATGACCGCTGTAATTCTGGAGACATAATGATTACAAATTCCTTACCACACTGTTAAACCACCCAGTTCTCCAATCAATAAGCAACACTTGGAAGAAATGACATCAACACCTCCCTTTTCTCCAATCAACTATCATAACTTCTTATCCGTAATCAGCTCATCATCCTCTGGCAATGCAACATGGTCGACATCATAAGCCAATCAAAGATAAAATCATTGGCACACCTTCCAAGCTCGACACTGTAGCTGATTTCATTGACAAGACACGAGTCTATCAATAAGAAGACCTTTTTCCTTATAAATAGAGAGAAACGGTCCCCTTTAAAGGAAAAGCTCAACTTACTTTACAACTTCGATACAAACACTATCATTCTCACTTTTCCTCTTCGTAGAGTGATTAAACACTTGTATTTGAAGATTGTTATCAATAAAAACACATTTTTTTTCTTAAATTTGACCCAGAAATTATCTTTACAATTTTTGACGCCAATAGTTTGGCGCTAGAAGAATGGCCTAATTTGTGCTAAACAACCATATTTTTCAGTAAAAACTTACAGAAAATTAACCTATGTTAAAATATCATCATGAATCACAATTCTGCTTCCGAAAACTAATCCAACACTCACCTTAAGGAAGCTAATGTTCCACCAAATTTTTTGTGGAGACAAGACCAAACTCAGGGTTGCAACCCGCAACTAGTTTCCATGAAAGAAACTTGAACGACAAACGAATGCAGTTAACATGTTGGAACAAAACTAGGCCTCTATTCAACCCAGCATAAAACTGAAGTTAATTCCTCAGCAAGAGAAAATCTTGGGCTACCTCCCATTAGGAGGACACTTTACTTTTCCAGGGAAAAATAATTGAAAAGCTGAATTGAGGAGATCAAAAGCCCCCTCGTTAATGGAGCATGCCACCAAGAGGACTAGAACAGTATTTGACAGATTAGGCTTACAGCGTTCATCAACACCCCGAGGTAAACGCACTGAGCCCACTTCAAAATACCCCACAGAATGAGTGGAACTTGAAATGAGTGCCTTAAGGAAGTGTATTACCGATCTAGTGGCTAAAAACAAAGGAACTGTTGATTAATACCTTACTAAATGTCATTCTCCTTCACAAAAGATATTCTCGCTGACCCTTACTTGAAAAATTGAAAATGCCACAACTCATTGGGTATGAAGGGAATGAGATCTTCTTAGTCACCTAGAGAAGTGCAACTCGTGGATGAAGTTGAAGGAAGTAAGTGATGCCATCATGTGTCGAGCTTTTCCATTAACACTAGGAGATAAAGCTCAAAAATGGCTTAGGAGGTTACACCAAAGGTCCATAAAAAACTACAGTGACCTCGCCACAGTGTTCCTAGCTCAATTCATTGCCTCTAAGGCTAGAACAACCCCCAAAGAGGGTTTGTTAAGCATTAAATAAGGAAAAAGTGAATCACCCAAAAACTACCTTAATAGGTTCAATAAGCAATCCATAGAGTTAGAGAAAATCTCTGATGATGCAGTTCTCATGCCAGTCTTCTTTGGGCTAAGACCTAGAACAAAGTTTTGGTGGTTTATGTATGAGGATGGACCTAGGACGTATCAGGAATTCTTTAACTGAGATGAGAAGCATATAAGTGCATATGATACAACCTCAAATCAAGAAGATGCTAAGGCAGATCCTCGCACCTCAAGCCATCCCATGGAGAAAAAAATCAGAAAAATATACAATTCATGAGAAAATGAAAGACAAGAAGGACATGGACTGACCTAAGCATTATCCAGAAAGGTTCTATGAGTACTACCCATTGAATACTTCTTTAGAAGAGGTCTTTATGCAACTAAGAGATAAAGAAGTCTTCCACGGACCTTTACCTCGGAAGAAGAGCTCCATTGGGAACATACAGAACAAATACTGTCGATATCATAGGTTGACAGGCCACAACATAGATAGTTGTAGGGACTTGAAAGAAGAACTGGGGTCCTTAATCAGGCGAGGTCATCTTCAGGAGTTTGTGGCTAAGCTTTGATGAACAAATCAAACTCACTCCCAACAACACCACCCACAAGAATAGGCCTACAACAAGCACAACAATCTCATCTAGACCGAAATCCCCTTCTGGAACTAAAATCAGGATGATGATAGGTGGCAATCAATGTACTGAAGGTTCTAGGAGGGAAAGGCATTGACAAGCTCAGAATGCATGAGAATGGCATAACTACGAGATGGGGCGCCCTAAGTTCAATCCGGACCCAGAAAGGTTTGGATTTTCGGAAGAGGATTTTCAAGGAGTTTTGCAAAACCAAAGTGATGCTTTGGTATTAACCATGCTTGTTGTCGGAATACAAATTCGCCGAACTCTTATAGACAATGGGAGTTCAGTTAATGTCATGTATTCCCAAACTCTAAAGCAAATGGTTATCCTTGAACGATATCTTCAACCATATTCTAGAAGATTACAAAGATTCTTTAGAGATTCCATTGAGCTCGAGTTCGCATCGTCTTGATCATTGGGCTCGGTGAAGTTTTGTGTCAAAGAAGATCATAGTAGATTTTGTAGTTGTTGATCCACCTTCTAGTTACGCCATACTGGGCAGACCTATATTGCACGAATTGAAGGCAGCCACTTCAACATACCACTACTGCATGAATTTCTCTACTCCTAATGGGTGTAGGAGTAGTACGTGGAAGTCAAGTTGAAGGTAGGTCATGCGACATTGATTTGTCCAGATCTCAAATTCATATGCTAAGAGAGGAGACGAAGACACGGGCCAGGGAAATGAGGTTGAAGAGACCAATCATAGACGACCTCACCTAGATTGATATCTCTGAAAAACACCACAAAGGGCTAATGGACGATCATATAACATTTGATGACAAGTAAACAAACCTATGACCAATCCTTAGTATTCTCACTTCCTGTAGCCGAAGTCAACATCCTAAAAGTCTTAGTCAACACCGAAACTGCACTAAACATACTTTATGTCAATACACTAAATTGAATGGGGATCCCATTACATTTCCTACAACCATATTCAAATGTGGTCCTAGGATTAAATATAGTTCTCACTAAGGCCAAAGGGCTAATTACACTTACTGTTGAGGCCTGTAAAGCACCACAACAAACTAAAGTGAAAATCGAATTTGTAGTGTTTGATTCCATATCACCATATGACTCTATCATAGGACAACCCCTCTTGTTTGACTTAAGGTAGCCGTATCCATGTAGTATTACTCACACAAATTTTCCACACCTCATGGTGTTGGGAAGATTGAAGAAGATATGGAAATTGCTGAGAAATGTCAGATGAAGATCTATCCAGTAAGAAAAGATCACTGGAGAATTCAGGGCATATATAGCCAGATCAAAAGTCGACTCATTTGACCCACACTTGAAATTCAAAGGTAGGGAGCCTGTAGAAAAGCTGGATAAAATACTAGTCAGCAATGACGACCTCCTAAGAAAACTCAAAATAGGCCATGACCTCCTGCCACCAATTAGGAACCAGTTAATAGAGTTCCTCCATCAACACCTCGACGTCTTCACTTGAAGTCATGAAGAAATGGAAGGGATAGACACCAAAATCACTTGTCACGAATTAAACATTGTTCAGTTCGGCTAAAGAAGCAACGACGTCGTCCTCTAAATCCAGAAAAGTATGACGCCTTCTATGAAGAAGTACAAAAATTGTTATGTAATGAATTTATCTATGAAGCCAAATACCCTAAATGGATAGCGAATCATGTCTCGTAAAAAAGAGCACCAAAGATTGGAGGGTGTACATAGACACCACTGACCATAAAAAAGCATGACCGAAAGGTAGCTTCCCGCTACCTAGGATAGATCAAGTGGCTGACGCCACAGCAAGACATGAGTTGCTTAGCTTTTTGGATGCTTACCTTGGATATAATCAGATACCTATGTAGAACACCACGTTCATCACCGACTGAGGTCTCTATTGTTAAAAATGATACCTTTCGATCTTAAGAATGTCGAAGCCACATATCAACACCTCGTAAATTCTATGTTAGTTGAACAAATTGGCAAAACTATGGAGGTATACGTAGACGATATATTGGTTAAAAGTGTGGATGCCAATGATCACACGCAACACCTTACCGAAATGTTCAGTATTTTGAGAAAGTACAAGATGAAACCAAACCCGCACAAATGCGCTTATGGTGTGGCCGCCGATACATTCTTAGAGTATTTGGTAAATCGACGAGGGATTAAAGCCAATTTGGAAAAGATACTGGTAATTATCAAAAGGAAGGCACTCGAGCGATCTAAAGAGGTTCAGAGGCTCACAAGTAGTGTAGCTGCTCTTAGTCATTTTGTATCAAAATCAACGAATCATTGCAAACCATTCTTCGAGGATAAAAGAAGTTTGAATGGACTCCAGAGTGCCAAATCACCTTTAAAGAGCTAAATAAACAATTGGCTCAATCACCATTCTTGCCAAAGCCCAAAGCGGGAATAACGATAAAGTCGTATCTTTCCGTGTCTGAACATGCCATCAACACTATCCTAGCTAGGAAGGAAGAAGGGGTTCAACATCTTGTCTATTATGTTAGCAAAGCTTTTCATGAAGTAGAAATGAGCTATTTCCTTTTAGAGAAACTAGCTTACGCAGCTATCATGGCAGCAAGGAAGTAATGCCATATTTTTTGAACACCCTATCGAAATTCTAATGAATTATCTCCTGAACCAAATCTTACAGAATCCATATACCTCAAGAAGGATGGTCAAATGGGCAATTGAGCTCGGTCAATTTAACATAAGATATAAGCCTCATACCTCCATCAAAGGACAAGACCTAGATGATTTCATTACAGAATTCAGTGTCAAACCATAGGGAAATCCCCCACATGATGTTTATTTGGATCTCTTTGTAGATGGTTATTTTATTGAAGCACGATCAGGAGTAGGGGTAGTCCTAATCAGCCATGATCAACACTTATTTTTCCAAGCCCTCTCGTTTGACTTCAGGGCCTCAAACAACAAAGCTGAATATGAAGCTCTAATCACCAGAGTAAGAATGGCTAAAGAGCTAAAAATTCCCAGATTAGTAGTTTATAGCGACTCACAATTTGTGGTCAACCAAATCAATGAAACTTACCAAGCAAAGGAAGAATGGATGAGCAACTATCTCTAAGTTGTCAAAAAAAGTTGAAAATTTCCAAACTATACACGCCTTACAAATTCTTCGAGCTTAGAACAGTCACGTCAATGCTTTAGCTCGTCTTGCTATAGAAACGAAGGAATAGAAGGGATCGAAAGCATTCCAGTATGGAGATTTCCTATCACGCGATCGAGAAAGAGAAAGCAATTTTAATGTTGATAGATCTGAAGCCCACTTGGATGGATGAAATAATTTCGTACTTGTAGATAGGTATATACCCTAAAGATCCTTTAAAGCAAGAAGGCTTCAAATGATATCAGCTAGGTAAACTTTACTTGATAATATCCTCTACAAGCAGGGCTATTCAGTCTCTTTATTAAGATGCAAATATGAAGATGAAACACTCTACACATTGCAAGAAGTACATGAAGGGATTTGTGGAAATCTTTTCGGTGGACAATCTTTGGCCTATAAAATCATATGTTAAGGATACTTTTGGGCCACAATAAAGAGAGACACTTTGAAGTTCGTAAGAAAGTATGTCAAATTTCAACGTCTTTTCCCCGTCATCAAAGTCCCGCCGAAAAGCTCAATTTTTGTCGTTATTCCTTGGTCATTCTCCAAATGGATGGGTAGACCTAATTGATCCCATGCCTACAAGTAAAAGTGAAACCAAATTATCAATCGTTGTATTAGATTACTTCATCAAATGGGTTGAAGCAGAACCCCTTACCAAGATAATCGATAAAAAAACCATTGATTTCATATGGAAATCCATCGTGTACAGGTTTGGGATACCCCATTTCATTGTGACGACAATGGGAAACAATTTGACAATGCACATCTTGTAAACTTTTGCAAATGACTTGGCATTAGAAATCACTTCTCCATACCAAACCACCCCTAAAGCCAATGGTCAAGTTTAGGCAATCAATAAGATCATCAAACATACATTGAAGGCAAAACTTGATGCTCTTAAGGATGATGAGTTGATGAACTCTCCAGTGTGCTATGGTCTTATTGCACCACTTCTAGGACTAGCACCGGAGAAACCCCATTTTCTCCAGCTTTTGGGGTAAAAGCAGTTATTCGATTGGAGATAGGGATTCCTTCTTTTCGAACTAAAACCTATGATGAAGCTGAGAACGAAAATGCCCTTCACGGGAAATTAGACTTGATTGACAAAAAGAGGAATGAAGCCGAACTCAAGAATGATATATACAAGCAACGTAATGCAAAGTACTACAATCAAAATATCAGGAAATAGGAGTTTGAGGTCTACACCCTTGTGTTGAGAAAGAGCTTTCTCGCCATAGGAGAAGCTAATTCTGGATCTCTATAGCCTAACTGGGAAGGACCTTATAAAGTGATTAAAGTACTGCCCAAAGGAGACTATGAGCTAGAAGACATGAGGGGAAACCTCTGCCACACCCTTGAAATGCCGAGCATGTTAAAAAGTATTATCGATAAAAATAGAATGTACAATGTAACACCTTTCCATAATAAGAAAGCATGTTTAATAATACACTCTCAAGTACTCATCAATATTACATAAACATTACTCCTAAGTAAGTTGACCTAAGGTTGCATGTGTTGCAACACATAAATAAATTTTCTTTTAAGGAAATTACGAAGGCCTTGCCATAAGCAAGCAGATTTAAGGTCGCATGTGTTGCAATACTTAGATAAATTTTCTTTTAAGAAAATTACATGAGCCTTGCTCCTAAGCAAGCCAACCTAAGTTTGCATGTGCTGCAACACTTAGATAAATTATCTTTTAAGGAAATTACAAAGGCCTTGCTCTTAAGCAAGCCAACCTAAGGTTGCAAGTATTGTAACACTTAGATAAATTTCATCTTAAGGAAATTACTAAAGTCTTGTTCCTAAGCAAGTTGATCTAAGGTTGCATGTGCCATAACACTTAGATGAATTTCCTCTCAAGGAAATTACAAAAGCCTTGCTCCTAAGCAAGACGATCTAAAGTTTAATGTTCGGCAATACTTAGACGAATTTTCTTTTAACGAAATTATAAAGGTTTGCTCTTAAACAAACCACCTAAGGTTGCATGCGCTACAATATTTAAACATTTTCTATTAAGGAAATGACAACATTGTCAATTTATGTAAAAAATCGAACTAACATTCGATAATAATAAAATATCCATTTACTAGCACAATATTGATTACAAGCAAATTAAAACAAAGAATAATGTTTAGCAAAAATGTTAATTAAGGAGAGTTAAAGGGCTAAGGGATCTTGCCAAGCTATGATATCATCCTCAATATCTTCATCAGCAGAAAAGATGCGAACCCTAGCTACGTCAAACATCTTTTCCAACTTTTTCTTCTGCTCTTCCAAAGCTTTCACCAAGAAGGTGGTATCAAAATTTAGCCTCTTTTTGCCAATAAAGGGTGCTATATATGCATCCTAAGCTAGAGACTCAAACTCAAGAGAGCCCTCAAAATTTTCATTGCCTTGGCTGTTTTAGCCTCAACCTTTTATGCCTTCTTGGTGGCTTCTTCAGCACTCTTCATGCTAACTTAGCTTGAGCTCGTTCTTCATTAGTTTTAACTCTCTCCTCATCAGCCCTCTTTTTCTTAGTAGAGGCCCTCTTGTTGGCCTTTTCTCCCCAAACTTTCAAGGCCTTATTTTCATCCGGAGGCAATTCTAGGGCTGACTTTGCTTCCAGCTCAACTTTCATCTTGTTAAGCCGATCTTTATACTCTTCTTTCTCAACAATCTTACCTTCTTAGGCTCCATATTTTCGAAAAGGCATTAGGCTTGATTCTTAACTTCCAACTTTTTTCCAATTCAGCCTTACTTGAATAAAGAAAGTAATATAAGTTATAAAATGAAAGAAGCAAAAGTTTATAAGTACACGAGCTCGAGTACATACTTTATCTGTCATAGACATCATATATAGAATGGATCTGTGTCTGTGGAGCTCAAAAGTAATCATAGCCTCACCCACTAACAACTCAGAGAGGAACTTCTGATCTCCCTCATTCTAACTCCTAGTGAAGAGGTTGACGGAGTTTCTGAGTGGAGAAATGAGTACTGCTATCTATTTCCTAGATAGAGTGGAGCTCTGAGGAAGTCCAGGGATATCTCTGGTTGGTGGCCCACCAAACAATCAATGCTAGGCCTATGCAGATCTGGGCACAGCTTTTGCGACTTCGAAGAGCCAGCCCTGATAGCGATGGGGAAAGGGGTAGGAACATAGGTCGACTTCTATAGTGGTATCACGAGAAAGGATTGCTCAGAAGATAAGGCTACAGGAGTTGACCTTGTTGGTAGCTCATCAGAACGGCTACGCTTGGAAAGTTGAGCTCTCTGTACAACTATAATCTCTTTAGGTTGGCTCACTATCTGAGTAGGAGCCTATCTCTTCTGTCCCTTATTTGTGGCAGCCGTCGCCTTATATCCCAGCATTTCTTTGTCTCGATAAAGAAAAGGGTGTTAGTATCTGAACTACGAGTTGACTGAAACACTTAAAGTTAGGTCGGTCCTTACTTGAAGTAGTTGGAATAGAAGTGGAAGTCCCGACTACCATTGAGGTCGGAGGTTGAGATCGAAATAACCCTACCTAAAAGAGATTAGAACCAGAGATAACGAATTTGCAGGACCTCTGCTTATTTGGAAGAGCTCTGATTAAATCAGCTCGCGCCTTGACAGCCAAAGTCAAAGTTTCCTTCTTATAGTCTGCAAACAAAATGAAAGAGTTGAGGACATACTTACAATTTAGTTCGGCAAAATACAATGAATATATTCACTTACATAATAGATGATAACGGGTAGGAACTATGTCCTTCCTATTTACTTTAGCAGGGTGACATTGTCATTCACCCATTACAAAGAAAAACTTTTCTTTCCATTTCTTTATTGAGAATGGAGAATCTAATGCTAGTGGACCCCCAATTCTAGGTCTAACACTAGCATACCATCAACAATGTTCTTTCTGTCCTCTTTAAAAGTACGAAGATAGTTAAAATATTCTACGCTTTGCTCGGAGTTTCCTAACTTATCCCACGAAATTAGAATGGCTACTAGTGTTCGCCACCCATTGGGGCATAGTTGAGTGAGAGCTATTTTATAGAAAGAAAGAAACCTACAAATGACCTTGGGAAAATGGAGTCTAAGATCGGCATTCAGGATACCGGAGTTCAAAGCTACACATCCTATTAGGGAATCACTAGCTCGATCAGAAGGGTTAGGGATTACCATTTTTACTGAGCTAGGAATACTATACTTAGCCCTCAAGCTCGCCAGCAGATCTCCTATCACTACCCACTCATAAGAACAAATTTTCTCTTCACCATCGTAAGATTAAACTTCATTTTCCTCCCCCAGCACCCTCAAGGTTTTGTTCCATGATTCTTGGATGACCTAAGTCTCTTAGATTGACTATAGAGATTATGCCTGGAGTTTATACCTTATGACAATTTGAACTAGCAGAAAGGGTGGGAGTAGGAGGTACTGACTCTTTCTACTGGTTACATCAAGAATGTATCCTAGACTCGTCCGAACTCTTGCAATGGCCTAGGTGAAAAATGCAAGAAAAAGAAATGTGCTTTGTGGTAAGAGAAATAATTGGGATGGACGACCTCACTCAGAAAGATGACAAGTACGCGAGAAAAAATTTGCTTCCTTGAGAGTAAAAGTGTGAAAATGAAAAGAGAAAGGAAGACTTAAAAGAGAGAGAACCAAGAGACGGATTGAAGGTCGTTGGATGAAGGAAATGAGGAAAAATGAAGGCTCTAGATTTGATGAGTTAAAACTAAGAAGTTTTGACACCAAGCTTCAAAGGAGCTAAAAGAAGTGATGGACAGCTCACCCAATTAAACAATGACATTTGTCAATTACTTTATTGCTGTAATAATGACAAATATGGGAAAATGAGCCAATTGTATTCAAAGTCAGTCCATCACCTAGGTAAGTATAGACCTTGGGGGAGCTAAAAGAAACGATGGACAGATTCTTTACCACACTGTTAAACTACCCAGTCCTCCAATCAATAAGCAACACCTAGAAGAAATGACATCAACACCTCCCTTTACCACCAATCAACTGCCATAACTTCTTATCCATGATCAGCTCATCATTCTCGATAATGCAATAAGTTCGACATTATGATGATTTGATGAAAGTTGACCTCATCAACCAATCAAAGGTAAGATCATTGGGACACCTTCCAAGCTAGGCACTATAGCTAATTTTATTGACAATACATGAGCCTATCAATAAGGAGTCATTTCTCTCTATAAATAGAGACAAATGGTTCCCCAAAGGCAAAGCTCGACTTACTTTACAACTTCGATACAAACACTATCATTCTCACTTCTCTTGGTAGAGTGATTAAACACTTGTATTTGAAGATTTTTATCAATGAAAATACCTTTTTATCTTAAAGTTGGCCTAGAAATTATCTTTACAATTTTTGACGTCAACAAAAGATATGGAGTATTATTGAATGTGACGAGGTTTGAGATAATGCAGTTCAATTTACGTATTTGTTTTTGGAGAAGAATGTTTGTTAACTGTAAGTTAGCACTCAACGGAGTTCTATCAATATTAGTACCTTACAATTTTGTATTAACTTTAGATATGTAGTTAACCAAATGTAGGTTATCTAAGACTTGTTATCAACTACGTAAGTTCTTTTTTTGTCCCAAATGAGTTTGGAAACATGTTTCTGATAAGAACGAAATGTATCTCTATGAGATACACATGATAGTCCAAAGGGTATTAGTTTATCAGATATTTGTTGGGTAGAATTAAGGTCACAAAGATGTAATATTTGACATTTCCTACAGCATGGAATAAATGGTTGGTGGAATTAGTGTTATGTATATTGGTAAATCAGTTAACTATATATGAGTTTTTTTGAGCTTTGATTTAAGTGAGAGTAACATTTTTTCGATTGGGCGCGATCTAATTTTAAATATTCTTTGTTCACCAAATCCTTTACTTATATGAGTATAAAGAAGAAAAAAATGAGAAAATTGATGAAAGTATAGATGGAGTATAGAAAATTCAGTCAATTTTGGGATATGGTTGAAGTTCTAATTGGACATTAGGTTTATTGAGAACATTCTGCCCCTGTTTGAGTCACATTAAAATTTTTATTCTTATTCTTCTACTCATTTTCAACCACACATTTTTCAATAAAATAATATTTTCTATCACATCAATAATTTTGCCTTCTTTTTCAACCATATATTCTCCATCAATCTACTATTTCAAAATACATTCTTCCACAATAATGTGGCTCAAAACACACCCTCAGATTCTTGAAAATTAAGTGAAAGACTAACAAGTTTAGGATAAAAAAAATTTATAGCCAATATAAGTGTATTGAGTGAGATAAACCTTTTCCATGATAGTGAGATTCAATTCTGTACACCTATGCTAGTCGTAATAATGAGTTTAAATTTAGAGTTACACAAAATAAACATAGAGACTATATTTTTGTTCTCACCTAGAAACTATATTTTCATTCTCAATTGAGAATTTATTGAACAAATCTACATGAATTAACTTGTAGATTTCATGTTAAATGCCTTCTAGTATTATGTTAACTTTATAGTCACATCTGTGCAGAATTTGACAGTGGTACTTGAGTTTTGATGGGATTTGAATCTCATACAAATTTCATCACGTGAATGAAAATTATTGTATTTATATATAGATTTGACGGTATGCTATAATTATAATTTTTATGTTGATGACATTGTATTAGCTAAGCATGAGAAGGAGTATATGACCATTTGAAATGAATATCCTCAATCTTTGATACGAAGGATATGCGTTTAGCAAATTGTGTACTTTATATTAAAAGATTATTTTAGTTTTCTTGTTCTATGACAAGAGTTGCGCATTATCAAAATTCTAGAATGATTCTAACTTTAGAATTTCTACCATGTTGATACTACTATATTGAAAGGTGACAATATGAGGCTTCATATGTGTTAAAGGACTCCATGAGTACAAAGAAGATATATCCAAATAACCATGTCTAGTACGATTTAGAGAATGAAGTATGATATGATGTATACTTTCCTTGACAATTGTCATGCCATGAATCTTAGTCAATAAGTATCCATGTTATCTTTGAAAATGATATTGTGTTACCTAGAGGTTACTGTCAATTATTATATTTGTTGTTGAGGGAATAATTTTTGATTGGAATAGATATGTAGATTGTCTAAGGATTAACTTAGTCTAGTACAAATAGTTATTAGACTTGTTCACTCTCGCTATATAGAGTGGAATGAAGTATATCTTGTACTATATATCTTGACAGCTAAAAAAATTATTTCGTATAAATATATTGAGCATATAATGATACTAGTCGAGAATATTAGATCCATAATAGGTATGAAACTATCTCATGTGTTGGGGATCACAAGTATCATGATAAAACCAAAAACTTGATGGTATTTTCGTGAGAGAGATTGACGCATGCTATGGTGTATACTTTTCTTGACATTTGTCATGCCACGAATCTTAGTCAATAGGTATCAATGTTACCTATGAAAATGATATTGTGTACTTAGAGGTTGCTGTCAATTATTCCATTCGTTATTGAGGGAATAATTTGTGATTGGAATAGATATGCAGATTGACTAAGGATGAATTTAGTCCAGCACAAATAGTTATTAGACTTGTTCACTCTTACTATATAGAGTGGCATGAAGTATATCTTATAGTGTATATCTTGATAGCTAAAAAAATTATTTTGTATAGATGTATTGAGAATCTAATGATACTGATCTAGAATATTAGATCCATGATAGTTATGAAAATATCTCATTTGAGGCTTCCATATATCATGATGGAACCATACACTTGATAATATTTCCCTGAAAAAGATTAATAAAGAAAGCGTCTTTGTGATATATCTACACATATGTTGAGATGTAATCAACATTGAGTAAGATAGTTTGTATATCTAAAAACTCTTGATTGAGTTTTTTATTCTTAGATGAAAAAAATTTGGGTTCATGTGTATTATATTGTTGTGATTACCACATAATGATTTACATACACATATAAAGTATGTCAAAAAGGTTAAGATTAACTCACTCATACGAGCAATCACCTCAGATAATCTTGGGATTGCTGAGATGAGTCAAAGTGATCATGATGTGTATACGATCCGATCGCCTCGATGAAATATCATGATAAGATTATTTTAAGTAATCGAAATATATTATACTATCCATTAAACCTATTTAGCAGCAGATCGAGTTTTCAAGTTGCATTTGTCTAGAGGAATCATTCAAGTTAAGTATCGAGGAATAACTGAACTAAGATCTTTACGGTGTTATTTATTTTTTAAACAATAAGACATATGCCCTAAGATAAAGAAAAAACCACAGTACGTGTTTCATACTACATGTAGTTTATAACCAATATTAGGTAAATGAGTAAATAAGTCTCTGCTTTCCCATTATGTGAGATATTAATTTTTATATAACCTTATATATACTCTTATGACTTTGGATTGTTATTTCAGTGTCATTACATTAGTATGTTACCAATAAATATAATTGATTTTGTTTGATAGGACATGCCTAGTAAATCAACAGGTTTAAAATTGAAGGATTATAGTAGAAAAGGAAAACTATTTTGACCAACATTTCTATTTATATTCACTAGTTACACAATTGTGTTAACCATCTAAGTTTTATATCACAATTACGAATCAAGGATATAATATGAAGTTCACGTATGTTCCATAAATATTCGATGGATTGGAAATACTTGAATTAATATTGAAACATGAGTTCGAGGTATAATGATATATGATATTCCTCTAGTAAAACTACTATATATCCCTAACACATTTATAATAACATAAACTCTAATATGTACTCGTTGCTCGCACAATCTATTAATAGAAATAATTTTTGTGCGATAGATTTTGAGAAGGATTTAACGTGTGATATTCAATATCATGTATGGTTTGGGTCAAGCCTATCAAGCAAGAGTGAGAGATGTTGAAAAAATCGAGTCGTGGGTTGCCCATGTGGGGTTGCCCGACCTATAAAACTTTAAAGTGGATTGGAGGGAATGGTTTGAATGGAATTCAAACTTACAAACTTCCCTCAACCTCTATTCTACTCCCCTCAACTTCAAATACTAGTATAGGACGAGATAAAAAGATGGCAATAGGAAATGGAAAAAATTCATATGGAAAATAAAATCAGAATTGGAAATTGTCTAGAACCACATAGCTAGCATGAAAACTCTCAAAATTAGGTCCTTCCAATGTGATCAAGATTGGGACTATGGGAATGCAACAATATGCAGATTTTGGAATTTGAAGAAACAAAATGATTCAATGACAAAAGATATTGGAATTCATCTTTTCAAGTAAGAATCTTGACTTTGAACTTATGTTAAAGAATGCTATAAATTCTTTGAAATACATATTTGATTTTGATTACAAAGTTGAAGATACAATCCTAAGCTACAATTACAGTACAATGGAATATAATGATGATAACATCAACTTCTTGTTGCAATTTGGTTTCCTTCATTAGAATAGGTTAAAACCTTATATCCAATATGCCCCAACAAGACGGTCTTCCAATAGAAAGACCGAACTGAATTCATAAAAATTGAAATTGTTGAGATGGTAAGGGCTTGGTAAGAGAGTTGCTAGTCGTTCTTTAGAAGTAATGTAAGATACACCAAATGAACCATGAGCCACGTGACCCTATACAAATTGTTAATCAATTGAGATATGTTTCATCTCGTCGTGAAGGATTTAGTTGACCGAGAGATACATAATGTGCAGTGGCGACGATGCCGCTTTCTGCAATGCACGATGGTACAACTGCATCCCGTACGATAATGTTTAGCGGTGGCGCTAGTTCCAGCCATCGGTGCCGCCCCGTAATTTTTATTTTTTTTAGGTTTTAGGTGATTTTTTGGGGACGGGAGCCTATACTGGAAATTAGATTATTTGAGGTCCTTGCTTGCAATTTCAGATTAGGGTTAGGGTTGCAATTTTTAAAACATCTTTTAATAATTTAGCCCCTTAAGTTTAAAGTTCGTCCAATTGGGCCTTTAAAGTTCAGGGTTCAATAATTCAACCCCTGAAATTTGAAAATTAATTAATTTGGGCCATTAAAATTCTATTTTACAATTAAACCCTTAAAGTTTCTAATTTGTTCAAATTGGCCCCTAAAATTTTGAATAATTAAATTTTGACCCGTAAAGATTTGGATTATTAACCCTTAGGCCTCTAAAGTTTTAAAATAAATAAAATGTGCAAATTCGGTGATTTTCTTTTTCAAATTTTGGTACAATGGACTCTTTTGAAAGGTATAATATCCGAAAGTGAATTAATTGAAGCAATAGGCAACATCTCTTGTGAAAATTAATTAACTTAGAATATTAAAATGTGTTTATGTGTATGTGCTATTCATGCGAATATTTGATCTGCCCAAAGGAAGGTCAATATTTGACCGATTTACACATATACCTGTGGTGATAAACATGTAGCGATTATTCAGTTTAACGTGTGATCAAAAATCGGTCCAAAGAAATGTTTATTGATTGACATGTTTCTTTATTGTCAGTGTTTAATCACTACACCAAGATTACTACTTACAAGTCAATATTTCTGTCGAAAGACTAAATATTGATGTTGTACTAGGTATCTTGTGATGGGCTATACCATTGTTTGAAATTATTATTTGCATATTAAGGATATTTATGTGAGTCGTTCCAATTAATCGTTCTATAATTCAATTTCAGATTCTGCTGCTAATATCTCTGCTAACATCAATTCAATTCCAATGCTTAATAGCATGAACTTCAAGGCATGGCAAGAGAACTTGATGATTGTTCTCGGAGTCATGGATCTAGATCTTTCTTTACGAGTCAATCAACCTGCTGCACTTACTAAAAAGAGTACATCTGATGACAAGAGGGAGATGGAAAAGTAAGAATGATTGAACCGTATAAGTTTGATGGTCATAAAGCGTGCTATTCTAAAAGCATTTTAGGGCACTATGTCTAATAAGGTGACTACGGCTAAGGGTTTCCTTGAGGACCATGAGAACATGTTTGTCAAGAATGAAAAGGTTGAAACTAGTACACTTTTGGCAAACCTTATCTCAATGAGGTACAAAGAAAAATGAAACATGTGGGTGTACATGATGGAAATGTCTCATATTACTTCAAAACTAAAAGCACTCATGTTGGATTTATATGAAGACTTGTTGGTACACTTGGTTTTGATATCACTTCCGGTACAATTCAGTCAATTCAAGGTGAGCTACATTTATTAAAAGGACTCATGGTCCATTAATGAGCTCATCTCACAATGTGTCCAAGATGAGGAAAGATTGAAACATGACAAGACAGAAAGTGCTCATTTAGCCACCACCTCTAAGGACAAAAATGAACAAAAAAAAAGAAAAATGATAGGGAAGCTATGGGTATAACATTATAAAAAAAAATAGTTGAAAGAACAAATTGAGGATGGTTGTTTCTTCTGTGGAGCTACAGGTCATAAGAAGATGAACTGTACCAACTATCACGCATGATGTGCTAAGAAAGATATTCTTCTTCATTTGATTTGTTCTAGGGTTAATTTAACTTCAGTACCTAGATACACATGGTGGATAGATTCTAGTGCAATAACTAACATCAGTATATCTTTTAGGGTTGCTTGAGGTACCAAAAATCAAGTGATGGTGAAAGATGCATCTATGTTGACAACGGCAAGACAGTGAAAGTAGATGCAGTTAGAAAATTTAGATTATTGTTAAAGAATTGATTTTGTTTAGATCTTAATGAAACATTTATTGTACCGTCTTTTAGGCTACTGATAAAATCGCTTATAAGCTTTGGACTGGCAAGGCTCCTAGTTTGAAGTACATACACATTTGGGGATGTCCACCTTAGGCAATGCCTTATCGACCAAATGAAAAAAAACTGGACGCAAGGACTATCAATTGCTATTTTATTGGATATTCTGAAAGGTCCATGGGTTATAAGTTTTATGATCCCACAATTAAGGCAATTTTCTAGACAAGAAATGCCCAATTCTTTGAGGATGTTGAGTTTACTAGGGGAGAAGGGGTTACTGACTGTCTTTGATGAGGAATACGTTGAAATTCTTCCAATTGCCGTTGACAATGATCAAGATCAGGTTTCTACCACTAACATTGTTCAAGAACCAACTCCGGATCAAGATAATGTCAATGTCATTGTATCTCACTTTGAAGGTCAACAACTTGTTCCAGAAGAACAAACTCTACAGCTTCAAGAACCAATGACATTAAGAAGATCCACTAGATATAGGAAAAGTATGGTTTTCAAATGATTACATCATATTTCTCTAAGAATGTGTAGCTGATATTGGAGTACCGAAAGATGATCCGATCAACTTCTGTCAAGCCATGGAAAATTTTGACTCTCAAAAGTGGCTCGATGTTATGAATGAAGAGATAAAGTCCATGAAGGACAACGATGTATGGGACCTCATTTCATTGCTTGAACTGTGAAACCCAATGGTTAAAAATAGATATTTAAGATCAAGAGGGATTCAAACGATGAAATAGAGAGGTATAAGGCTCGTCTTGTCATAAAAAGTTTTACACAGAAAGAATGCATCGATTATAAAGAGATTTTCTCTTTGGTTTTTTCGAAAAACTCTTTCAGGATTATAATGACATTGCTAGTCATTTTGATCTTGAATTACATCAGATGGATGTTAAGATAATGTTTCTCTATGGTGAAATTGATGAAACAATTTATATGGTGCAACTAGAAAACTTTGTGTCAGATGATGCAGAACAAATGGTTTGTAAACTAAAGAAATACATTTATGAACTTTAACAGGCCTCTCGTCAATGGTATTATGAGTTTTATCAAGTGATCATCTCATATGATTTTGAGATGAATTTGTTCGATGATTGTATATACCATAAGTTCAGTGGGAGTAAGTATATTTTTTTGATTTTATATGTCGATGACATATTTCTTGCCAGCAACGATATAGGCTTATTCCACGAAACAAAGAAATTTCTACCAAAGAATTTTGAGATGAAAGATCTTAGTGAAGCCTCTTTTCTATTAGGAATTCAAATACACCGGGATCGATCTTGGGGTATTCTTGAATTATTGCAAAAGAGTTATATCGAAAATGTACTTCAAATATTTGGTATGCAATATTGTAAAGTAGGTGACACCCTTGTGGCTAAAGGAGACAAGTTCAGTTTAAATCAATACACCAAAAATGACTTGGAAATAAAAGAAATGCAGAAGATTCCTATTATTCAGTTATAGGGAGTCTGATGTATGCTCAGGTTTGTACACATCCGGATATAGCATGCATTATTGGGATGCTAGAGAGATATTTAAGTAACCTAAGAATGAATCATTAGAAAGCAACCAAACGGGTCATGCGATAGTTACAGAGAATAAAAGACTACATGCTCACATACATGAGATCGGATCAGTTGGAGATAATCAGTTATTCTGATTCCGATTTTGTAGGTTGCCAAGATAGTAGGAGATCCACTTCAAGTTATATCTTACTACTTGTTGGAGGTATTATTTCTTGGAAGAGTGCTAAGCAGATACTCATAGCTACTTCCACCATAGCAGCGGAGTTTATAACGTGTTATGATGCATCAAACCATGGAATATGATTACGAAATTTTGTCACTGGATTGCGCATTATGAACAGTATAGAAAGACCATTCCAGTTATTTTGTGACAATAAATGAGCAATGCTATATTCTAATAACAACAAGAGAAGTCAAAACGTATAGAGATCAAGTTTCAACTGTTAAAGAAGGAGTTCAGAGTGGTCAGGTATCAATAGAGCATATCGGGACAAACTCTATGACTGCGGATCCGCTTACTAAGAGATTGATACCCAAGGTCTTTCATGAGCACACTACTCATATGGGTGCAATGTCTCTTGAAGATATCAAGTTTCAGTGGGAGTTTGTATTTTTATGTTTTTCATTTTAGACACATGTAATGTCATTTTAGATATGGTTTATGATTAATGTTATTTTCAGTTATAAAGTTTTTTTTTTTTTTTTTATTATCTCTAAACTTGTTTGAAAATAATCTCACTAAGGTATTAAAGTAGATAAGTTGGAAAAGGCATGTTAAGATCACATCACATGTAATTTTCATGATACACATCCATGCTTGATCCATGTTATTCAATTATGTCAATATACATGACCATTGATGGGTTTAGTTACGATAAAAGTAGCGAAAGCCACTTTGATCCTATGTTGATATGATTGATGGAACAGATTGTTTGGGGATGCATTCAATAATGATAGCAAAATTTTGAGTACTCATAAGGATATGTTTAATGCACAATTATAAGGTAACACATATAGTCCAAGTGGGAGATTGAAATGACTTTTCAATTGATCATGTGGGCTTATATGTGAATTATTGTATATTAAATTAAAAGCTATCAATTTTGGTTAAACCCGTTTAAAGTGATCTAATAAGGTTTCGGTATTTTGCGTTTTAAAGCATCTAATTAAAGTGTAGGTTTTTATGTGTAGACCTTAGGTTAATAGGCCGTTAGTGTGTGTGTGTGTGTGTGTGTGTGTGTGGTTATGGTTCCCGAATCACACGTGCAATTATTCATTCTATTTTGACTCCCATCATTAAAGAAAATAGGGGATAACATGTTGATCTGAAAGACTAAAACCGCAGGACTCATTCATTGCATTTACCATGTCTAATTTAGGTGCGCTTCCATTTTGGTTCATGAATTCTTGGTAATCCAACATGAAAGATCATGGTAACAGGTTTCCCTACGGTTTTAACTCCGTTTCAAGAATAAGCAATGATGAACCATAGATTTTAGATAACAGAACAATCATTTTACCATTATCCAAGGAGATTTTATAGGATTATGCATAAATTGGACCAATTTATTCACAAAGTATGATGAATCTAGACGCTCGAGAGAGATTTTAGAGTACCAACGATCTGACTATATTTTGAGCATCCATGAGTGGTGTTTCATCAAATATGACAAGGGATTGTGAGGTAGACGTGGGTGTGTAACATTTGTTTAAGTCAATCATGTTGGTCATGTTAAGGAGATCAAGAATGTACTTAAACTAGGTGAGAAGTATACTAGTAAATGTCCGGAGGACTTCTACATCAAGGAAGTAATGTAAGTTACCCAAGTCCTTTAATGGAAAAAAATCAGTGAGAACTTGAAAAAAAACTTGCATACGAAGTTTGTTGTTTCTAGTTATAATAAGATACTCCACATACAAAAAAATAAAAAATAAAAAGTACTATTTATCAGTATACGAGTGATAAATAAAGAGTGAAGTATCACTGTGAGAATTAAAAAACCTAAAAGATAGTAGGAACCGTTTAGTTTCGTTATATAGAGTATGTTTGGTAGACCTTAAAATTCAATTAAAATTGAAAATATAGTCGTTATTAGGTCCCACTCTGTAACGACTCGGGTCCCATTTAACGGGCTGTCCCGGCCGTTAGATCGACGACGTACTGTTCCCACTGTACCAACGTGAGTCTTTTTCAGCTTACTTTATCCTCACTCGCACGCTCCCCGAGAAAACTTCTCAGGGGGTCACCCATCATAGAATTGCTCCAAGTCAAGCACGCTTAACTTTGGAGTTTCTAACGATGGATTTCCGGAAAAGAAGATGTACCTTGTTAGTATGAGCAGTACCTATCAAATCTTTTAAGCTTTCCTAGTCTCGGTATTACAATCACCCCCCGTTAGACTCGCGACGTCCTCTGAGGATCCGTTGCCAGGCGTTGGGACTCTTGAGGTGGCTCCTACGGGTTCAAGAGGTGGCTCCCGTCCTATGGCGTAGGACTTTGTCCCGCATAGCACTTAGTTCCCGATTTCCGGCTGGCAACCGAGCTCTGATACCATTTGTAACGATCCGGGTCCCACTTAACGGGCTGTCCCGACCGTTAGATCGACGACGTACTGTCCCCACTGTACCAACATGAGTCTTTTTCAGCTTGCTTTATCCTCACTCGCATGCTCCTCGAAAAAACTTCCCAGGGGGTCACCCATCATAGAATTGCTCCAAGTCAAGCACGCTTAACTGTGGAGTTTCTAACGATAGATTTCCGAAAAGATTGTGCACCTTGTTAGTATGAGTAGTACCTATCAAATCTTTTAAACTTTCCTAGTCTGGGTATTACACACTCATCTAATAAAAGTCAACAATAACGGTAAATTTTTCAATTTTAATCCAATTTTAATTTCTACCGAACACGCTCATAATGCTTATAGATCCTGCTTGTGACCATAGATAGCTTTGTGAAGCGTACACATAAAGTTGGGATTCGTAGAGTCAGAACCCACGCGGTTGTTGCATACATACATCCTCGATAAGCATTCCATGTAAAAATCCATGGTTGACGTCCAAAAATCCATGTGGTTTTTACCTAAAGATAAACCTATCTAGATCCTAGTTGATAGAAACGACTCATTTGGATCCAACAACATTTTGAAAGGATTTGGAGGGATAATATCCTAATTTGAGTCTTTTTTTGTTCAAGTGCGTTCTACTCCACAAGTAGATAATATCGTATGTTTATTTTCTCAAAACTAGTTTCGGATGAATGAGAAATCAAGGCAAAAAATTGCCACTTTTAAATTGAAGATAAAAGTGGTGGGAATTTGAAAGCGTCCAATCTTGCATAGGAAAACTAGGAGCTAAAACAACATTTTATATAGCTTAAGTGTGACGATGTATGGGCCCAAGGTTACCAATCGTCTTTAAGGGAGAGAATATACACTCTAGTAAGTTGGGCCAAATCCCACACGCCTAGTCGGCCATCCGGGCTGGGGTTCCTGGGCCTAGGATTTAGTATGCCCAAGATTGTATATATATTTTTTGGTAATGTATTAAATTATATATATTTTTTGTTAAATTATATTATGTATTAACTCCAGAATTTTTATGTGCATGACACATGTCCAGCTCCAAGAAGGTGACAATTTTCTTCAAGCGTGTATGTACCAAACATGTGTCTGTTTAAGACATAACTTTTCAATAGATGTATCTTTTGACACACAACTTTTAACTTCTATAAATTAACACCCAAATCATGGATTTAATTCAGTCAAAATTCTCTTCTACTAAAATAATATTCATTTATTTGCAGACAATTCTAGTTCAATAAAATCAAAACAGCAGCAATTTATTTGGTCTTGTAATTTGGAGTACTCTGTTACAAGTCAAGGTTGTTATATCTTATGACAAGATATCGAGAATTGTCAATACCAGTGCAGTGCATTATTTTCTTAAAGAGAAATTGCTGAACATTTATCTCGACCACTTCAATTTATTGTACATTATTTTCTTTTATTTGGTACGCGAGTAAATTGAAATTCTACCCCAATTTTCACTTACAAAAAGGTTAACAATTGAATGTATATTTATGAGCGATAAAACATAAAATATTTTCCAATAATCTTAAGAAAATAATTATTATTTTCATGCTAATTTATGTTCTGAAATTTTTGCAGATCTTGATATGTAAATTCTACACCATCAATGAAGGACCAGTTGAGTCTAACATGTAATAGAAATCATCTTTCAGCTCCATGTCATGTTTGTCCCTTAGCTAAACAAAGAAGATTGTCATTTGTATATAACAATCATCTTTCTAAGCATGCATTTGATTTGACTCATTGCGACATTTGGGGTCCCTATTATGTTCCAACACATGCTGGATATAGATTATTCCTTACTTTAGTTGATGATTGTACATGCTTCACATTGATCTATCTTATGAAACATAAATCAAATGTTAGTTCAATTATTTCCAGGTTCTTTAATCTGATTGAAACTCAGTTTGAAAAGGTCATTAAAAGGTTTCGTCTTGAACTCCAATTCATAGATTTTGTTTGTGTCTAAAGGAGTCCTTCATCAATTCTCCTGCATGGAAAGACGTGAGCAAAATTCAGTTGTAGAGAGGAAACATGAGAATCTCCTCAATGTGGCTATGGCTTTGTTCTTTCAGTCCAGGCTCCTATCCTATTATGGGGTGAATGTGGCATAGCCATATTCATTATCAACAGAACCTCATCCCCACTCCTACAAAATAATTATCCCTTTTCTCTCCTTTACAAGTCCCCAGTAGATTAACATTCCCTAAGAGCCTTTGGATGCATATCTTTTGCATCCACTCTAACGTCCAATCGTCCCAAATTCCATCAAAGAGCTAGAACTTGTGTCTTTGTTGGCTATCCCCCAGGCATCAAAGGATATAGGCTGTATGACATTGTCTCAAAAACCTTTATTGTTTCAAGAGATGTCAAATTCCATGAACATCTCTTTCCTTTTCATTCTTTATCAGATAATGATGAGATAACCAATCCTTTTTCCTGATCTAGTTTTACCCAACTCAGCCTCTGATATTATTCCATCCTCAGACAACCTTTACCTATCTTCTAATATCCTTCATAATATGGCATATAATGATTCTCATATTGTGTCTCCCAATTCTCATCAGAATTCAGCTCAAATCACTGATCCAAATCCTTTGGCTCTAGGCCCTTCCATAAATCCAGGTACCAGAAAATCAAATAGGGTTAGCAAAACTCCATCATATCTGCAAGACTATCATTTAATCTATTGACGAACACTCCAACACCTTTTGATCATTCCCAGTATCCCCTGAGCAAATATCTCTCCTATAAAAAATTTTCTCATTCACATTGCACTTACCTTTTCAATGTCTCTTCCAACTTTGAACCACATTTCTATCACCAATCTGTAAAGTCTGATCACTAGAGAAAATCCATAAAGGATGAATTAGAGGCAATGGAGCTTAATAACACTTGGTCTGTTGTCAGTCTGCCTACGGACAAGCACTCCATAGGCTGCAAGTGGGTGTTCAAGATCAAGCATACACCTAATGGTAGTTTTGACAGATATAAGGCACGTTTGGTGGCAAAAGTTTATACTCAACAAGAAGGTCTAGACTTCATTGAAACCTTGTCTCACGTGGCAAAATTAGTAACAGTCAAGGTATTTCTTGCCATTGCAGCCGTTAATAAATGGGAGATTATTCAATTAGATGTGAACAATGCTTTCCTAAGTAGTGATCTATTTGAAGAAATCTACATGGATTTTACCTTTGGGATATATTAATCACAGCACTCTAGTAACGCACATGGGAGAGAGATTGGTTTGTAAATGACACAAATTAATCTATGGCTTAAAGCAAGTATCAAGGCAGTGGTTTTCTAAGTTCTCCAATGCTCTCACTGCACATGGTTTCATTCAATCCAAATCTGATTATTATTTGTTCACTAAAGGATCTAACAATACATTTGTGGCTCTATTGATTTATTTAGATGATATCATCATCAATGGTTCAGATTTTATATCCATCAATTCCTTGAAAGTTCTGCTACACGGTCTATTCAAGTTGAAGGGTCTTAGTCGTTTGAAATATTTTCTTGGTTTAAAAATTGCCTCTTCACAAAAGGGCATTTTTCTTTCTCAAAGATAATATACTTTACAACCATTGGAGGACACTGCTTTTCTAGGCTGGAAACTAGCATTATTACCCATGGATCTTAAAGCCGAACTTTGCTCTTCTGAGGGGGAGCCTCTTACAAATGCTTCACTTTATAGAAGATTCATTGGTCATTTCTTATACTTAACCATTTCCAAACCAGACATCACCTTTGTTGTCCATAAGTTGAGTCAATTTGTTGCTCAGCCTAGACAACTATGTATGAAGGAAATTCACCACCTCTTACAATACATTAAAGCAGCTCCAGGACAAGGTATTTTGTTTTCAGCTGCTCTTCATTTTAGCTTCGTCCATTCACAGACGCTGATTGGGGATCTTGTTTGGATACAAGAAAATCAGTAACTGGGTTTTGTATTTTCCTTGGAGACTCAATGATATCTTGGAAGGCCAAGAAACAAAGTACAATTTCCAAGTCCTATGCTGAAGCTGAATACTGTGCTTTGGCATCCACAACCAGTGAACTCATTTGGATTTCTCAACTGCTTTGAAATTTTCCCTTGATATCACAACAAAAACAAAATGGGTCATGCAAATCAATGTTTTTTTAGTCTTCTCTTTTTCTCTAGAATTATAGTTTTGAATTGTTACAAAAAAAAAAAGTTAAAAAAATGTCTAGTTTTCACTCTCTCTTTACTTTGGTCCTTTTTTTAAAAAAATTTCTTCTTATGTACTTCCCTTCCATCTATAAATACCGCTCTCAATAACCAAAATGTCATCTAGCATTAATTCATGTCAACTCTACTTTGCTTGCCAACCTGAAGAACCTTCAAAGTTTTCTGTTGATTTCAGTTCCATAAATATTCATCATGTCTCATTTTTTGTGACAACTAGGTTGCAATCCACATTGTATGTAATCCAATCTTTCACGATTGAACCAAACAAATAGAAATAGACTACCACTTCATTAGAGATAAGGTGAATGATAACTATGTTAAGCTGCTTCCGGTTAGGACACAACATCAGTTGGCCAACATCTCTACTAAGCCTTTCCCTGTGAATTCTTTATTTCCTCTAATGTCCAAAATGGCTATCATTAATCCCCACAGTCCATCTTAAGAGGGAGTAACAAAATTCAGCTCAATCACAACTCAGCTCACAGCTCAATTCCAACTGCCTCAGTCATTGATTTAGCTCCTCTACATGAATGCATCAAACCAGCTCAAGTGAAGTAGATTCTTTTAGTTAGTTAAGGCTGTTGGTTACATATGTCACTATTGTATTTGTATTGGTTGTACATATTAGTCTCTTTTGTTAGGCAGTTAGTTAGCTCCATTTCTATTAATTTTGATATGTATATATGGACGATGTGTATTGTAATTTCATTTCGAGAAATTCAATTAATAAAATTCATTCTTCCTCATTCTATTAAAACCCATGATATTCCCCCCAAATTCTTAACAATATCAGATGACAATTTGGGCTTTAAAACCTCGTAAACAATACACGAAACATATTTTGCAGCAAAAATTATGATGAAACCCAAAATCAACCTCACCATGAAAACCCCATATCCCAAACTTCTGTTTCTTCTCTTTATCTTTTCTTTAAAAATCATTCTTGAGGTGGAAGTAAGCGGTAGTGAAGCAGAGAAAAATCGAACTAGAACACTCGATTTAGATTTAGATTTGAACATCAATAAAAGAGGAGATGATTTGTTAACAGATACGGGGCTTCTTGGAATCATTTGTTTTGAGGGATAAAGTTTTGTAAATGAACTTTTGTTAATGCTTTGTGGCATCAAATCAAGAGTGGAATTGTTGTTGGCAATGCAGATTTCACTTTTACATCTCACATCTTTTTGACATCCCGAAAAATAATAGCTATCCCGGGTTTCTGACTGGCTGAATTCTATTATGGTGGTAGATTTGAGGAAGGAAGTGGGAGTTAGAATAATTGATTTCAAGGTCTGTTGGAGGATTTGGCGTTCTATATGGAGATGATTTTGTTAAATCAAACCACCCAATTTTATATTTAGTATCACCTAAATTTGATTTTGTTTCACCATATTCACCTAAGTTTATAGTTAAACTTAATGTCACTATGACCACCTAATTTCATTTTGTTTCACCATGGTCACTCAATTTCACACTATTTTTACTAATTTTAAAAGGAGTAAAATTGTAAATTTGCATTATATTAAAATAAATTTAAAAACAAAAATATAAGGTTTTTTATTTTAAAAACTTTTTTAAAATAAGTTTTTATTTTATTTTTCTAAGTAACGTTTTTTTTAAATAAGTTTTATTTTATTTTAAAAACTTTTTTTAAAATAAGTTTGTATTTTATTTTATTTAGTAACATTTTGTTCTTTATTGATTTTTGTCTTTTTTAAATTTATTTTATAAATATAATGCAAAGTTACAGTTTTACCCCTTTTAAAATTAGTGAAAATGGTTAAAAAAAGTTGGGTGGCTATATTAAAATAAAATCAAATTGGATGATCATGATGATACTAAGTAAAAAATTGAATGATTATGGTAAAATCAAATCAAATTGAATGGATATGGTGATATTAAATATAAAGTTGAGTGACCATTGATGGATTTAACATGTTTGATTAATCAATGGGAAACAGGTGTTTTATTTGCTCTCCACAATTAAAGGCGTGTTGGAACTGTTTACTTGACGTGGCACCTGAGTAACCATTTAATATGCCATGTCATTTTATCGTTAGCCACGTAGGTAAGTTTACTAAAGCCATCCAGTGGCCAATGGAGTTCACGAAGTAAAGTCAAATGGTCAATGAAATAAGTTTTAAAGGATAATGAATAAACCGTGATATGTACGAAGGTTCAATGGCTGCTCAAACATTTAATTCTAAATTTTTGGTGGTTAAATTTGTTTGCTATTTCTATTTTATATTAATTATTTTTCAATTAGTATTATGTATTAAAAGCACATTCTATTATTATTATTATTATTATTATTATTATTATTATTATTATTATTATTATTATTATTTGGTTATAAAGGTCAGTCACATTATAAGAAAGTGAACGTGTTAAAATAGTCTTTACGAAATGAAGAATAAAAGATTACTAAAAATGACATTTTCTTAAATCCAAATTGATATTCAATGTTATAATAATTTTTTTGCACATAAATATGTTGGAAAATATTTAATGATTTATCGTATATAAAATATATTCAAATATTAACTCTCTATAACAAAATTTCGACTTAGATATCAAATGAAAGGAAATAACGTAGAAGAAATTGAAATGGTCGAAGCAAGAGTTCGATTTTTTTTCCTTAACACGATAATATCCTGCATTAGTGTTGACGGTTATTCGACACTCCTATTTCAAAATACAACAATCTCGACTTATAATATAGCAATCCAAATTATAAGACCTAATTGACCTATTAATGTCATAATATCTAAATCGGAGGATAATTTAAATATACGAAAAATAATATCCGGGATTGAAATAGAGAATACGGTATAGTACAGAAGAGACATGAATATTATTTCTGCAGAAAATTAGAAATGAATGAATTACATAATTTGGTGGTCAATTTATAAAAGTTGAAAAGTTTGTGTCAAAAGATCAAAGTTGTGTCTTGGACATACACAACATGTCTGGACAGAAACTGCTCAAATAGATTTGGAAAAAAATCGTCCCCTACTATAAAAAATTTGAGAGCTAAAAAATAATATTACTGAAGTATATTATTTAATTTAATAAAAAATAATATAATTCACAAAAAATACCATCTTAGGCCCAAGCCCATGCCCATGATGCGTGACCCATGCTCTACGCCATGCATGATCGGGCCGATGGGTGACAGGGACGGCGCGTGCACATGTAGAATTTTGGCCAACCCACTAACATGTAGATTCTCTTTCCTCCAATGACTATTGATATCTTTTGGGTAGGGGTGGGCAAAACCCAAACCAACCCGACCGAACCGACCGAACCAACCCATACCGACCGGTTTGGGTCGGTTTTTTGCATTAGTTGGGCGGGTTATGGGTCAATTTTTTGGGTTTCGGGTCGGGTTGGGTCGGGTTGTGGGTTAACGACCCAAACCCGACCTAACCCGACCCAACCCAACCCAACCCGAAACCCAAAAATTTAAAAAAAAAAAAAAAAAGACAAAACCCTAAAATCCTAATTCCTAACCCTCGTCCCACAGCCCAGTGAGCCCACAAACACACAACACAACCCTCGTCCCTATTCAGTCTTCTCCTCTCTCCGTTTCTTGCTCTCTCGCTCAGATCTGCAGATCTGCTCTCTTGCTCACGGCTCACCCATCAACCAGGGTGAGAAAGGTAATCCGAGACCACCATCGATTCAGTTTCTACTTTCTATTTTGATTTATGCTATAACAGTTTCATAAATCATTATTCTGCCAGTTTCAATTTTGAATATGTTATATGTATGGCGAACTTTGTATGATTAGAAAAGGATTCTTAGTTCTTGAATTACATTAACGTGTTTGACAATGAAATTTTTTTTAACGTGCTTGACAAGAAAATGCTTTTGTTCTTGGTCATTAACGATTTCTCTATATTCGACTGCCAAAATGTTAACCACCTATTCATTTCTCATTTTATTCTTCTGTGTAGCACCTGACTTTTTGTTGTATTTACTGAACCTTTCTTACGAAACCAAACTAAGATCCACGCAATGCATTAGCTATAACCAATGAATGCTGAAGTTGATTGTTCCTCTTCTCTATGTTATAGCAACTGGCTGTCCAATCTTGCAAAAATTTAGTGAAGTAATGCTTCAGCTTACCAGAAATTAACATACTCGTTCCATGTCCTATATTATTGCTCTGTTTCTACTTATTTATTGAAGGTTACTATGTTGTTGAGCTTAACATAGCTTAAGCAATCTGTTTTTACTTGCTGTTGAGCTTTTGACTCTTTGTAATCAATTATCTGGCAGCTTCTTAGGGATGGAGATTGAAATAATTTAGGTGCTGTTTTTTGATGAATTGACTTCTGCATTTTATTAATTTGATTCAGACATGCATGTTTGTAAACTTATGCAATAAGCTTATCTCAAACTGACCAACCCAACCCAACCCGACCGACACATAATTGGGTTGGGTTGGATTGGGTTTCAACATTTACATGGGTTGGGTTGGGTTGGGTTGGATTTCGAACAAACCGACGATGTTGGATTGGGTTTGGGTTGGGGCAAAAACCGACCCAACCCAACCCACGCCCACCCCTACTTTTGGGGCCGAAATCTAAATTCCAAATTTGAGCTATATAAAGTATTCTTTTAGCTTCTAATATTTCTATGTGGAATTGAACACACTCTCATTTTCCCACCAATTTTATCTTCAATTGTTTTAATTTCAAGGGATATTTTTCGGCCTTAATTTTTGATTCAATCGAAATTGATTTTGAAAAAAAATAAATATGTTTTTTTTTAATCTACTTGCAGAGTGCAACATACTTGACCAAAGAAATCTCATGTTCAATTATCAAGACCCACTCAAATAATTGATCAGTCCAACTTTATTAATAACCAATTTTCAACAATCTTTCACATGAATAATGAAAATTAATAAAACATATTACGCAAACCCTAATAGAGAGATCAAGCGAAGGTTATTGCATCAAGATATGTACCTAGTGGCTTTGAACCTTCCGAAATGGAATACTATCAAATTCCTTGACTAACCAGTAAAAGTGATTTCTTGAACTGTTCAGCCGTTGTTATAAATCAAAATTATAATACCACATAATATGGCTTGACGAATTACTTCAAACCAACATATTCAATTTTTTACTTCTTTTTCAAAGATTTCTAAAGTGTTTAAGTCGGCTTGATCAAACTATAAACATTGTATAATGTGTTTTCAAGACAGTTTATGATATAATTTTTCATAGGAAATCACTAAGATTCCAAGCATTAAAAGCTGTGCGTCTTTGAGGATTTGTTTTGTTCTCATCGATAGTTGTAGCTTCTTCACTCAAGAATTTTGAGAAATTCAGAGTAGTGCGATCAGTGTTTTAAAAAGTGTGGCTAGACGTGTATTTATTAATTAAAATAATACATACAAAACATCTAAAATTATAAAATACTATGTTTTCTTAATAAGTCATACAATTAGTGAATTATACAATTTCAAGTTTTCAAAATGTAAACGCTAGACTATTTTTCAAAGTTTTAACTTTCAACTAACAAGTCATACTTAATAGATTTATAGAAATTTCATACATACTCTTAAAGTTTTCAACAAAACATTAAATTTCGAAATCATAATTACATAATGTAGATAGTATAGTAGCTTAATATTATCTAAATATTTATCAGATAAAGTCATTTCCTTTACTCAAGAATTTTGACAAATTGAGAGTAGTGAGATCAGTGTTCTAAAAAGCATAAAACATGGTTAAGCTTCGAGGCCAACCTTCAAGGCTTACGAGGCTAGGCATAAAAAAAGGTTAATTATTATTATTATTTTAAATACTTAATCATTCTAAAAATCAATTATTAACTAAAATAATACATACCAAACATTTAAAATTATAAAATACTATATTTAATTAATAACTCTTACAATTAGTCAATTGTATAATTTTCAAGTTTTCGAAAGTTTCAAATTTCAACTAGACGAGTCATACTTAACACATTTCTAGGAACTTCATACATACTCTCAAAGTTTTCAACAAAATAATAAGTTTCAAAATCATAATTACTTAATATAGATAACACCGTAACTTAAATTTTATCAAAATCTTTATCAGATAAGTCATTTTTTTACTTTTGTATAAATAAAGTCATTTAAAAATCTGAGCTAAAGTCAAATAAAAGCCTTTTAAAAAAGGGAAAAAATTTGATAAACTAAAATCAAATAAAAGATATTTTTTTTAAAAAGGGACAAAATAACAAAATAAAAAAATTAATAAAGCGTGCTTAGGCATGTATTAAGCGGCCAACTAATTAATTCATGCTTAGTGTCAAGGCAAGAAATTTTGCTCGTGCTTAAGAGTGCCTTTTAGAACACTGAGTGAGATAGAACATCTTTCATTGCCATTTATTGAAATTCATTCTTGTAAATTTCTAAGACTTCTCCTCGTCCGATTTCTAACCTTTGATAGGACAAGTGACCAAGTCTTTGATGCCAGGTATTGGTGGTCATATTATTAACAACTGAACATATATAATTGAAAATGTTACAATTATTTAAAATAGATCTAGATGAAATAGCGTCCAATATGTAGAGACCATCCATTTTCTTAGCCCTGCAAATCATCTTCGTGCTATCCAGATCCTGAATAGTGCAACAGTCAGTAAGAAATTGTATACTAACAGTTGATTTCCTGGTTAGTGCACTGATAGACAATAAGTTGAACTTGAAATGAAGAACATATAACACTTCCTCTAGTATCAATTCAGAAGACATTTTCGCTGTTCCATTGAAGTAAATAGGAATTTTTTTATTATTTGGCCGTGTAATATAGGCATTCCCGATTGGTTTCAGTGTATGAAAAGCTAAATGAGCAAAGCATATGTGGCTTGTAGCTCTAGAGTCCATTATCCAATATGTGTGAGAGTTAAGCGTTGGACTGAGGGAAATAGAGAAACAAGTACTCAAGATGTGGCCAGAGTTGTTACCTATTTCAGCATCAGTCTTTGTACTTGTAAGATGTGTACTCAGCATATTCATTAGTTGCTGATATTGAGTATGATTTAAGGTTTGTACGAATTCCCCAACACTACTAGCAGTTGGCTCTGATACCATAATAGAATGAGGAAGAAGGAATTTTATGAATTGAACTTCTCGAAATGAAATTGCATTACACATCGTCTATAAATACATATCAAAATTAACAGAAATGGAGCTAACCAACTGCCTAACAAAACATACTAATATTTTTAACCAATACAATAGTGACATATGTAATCAACTTCCTTAACTAACAAAAAGAATCTACTGCACTTGAGCTGGTTTGATGCATTCACGTAGAGGAACTGAATCAGTGAGCTAAGGCAGTTGGAATTGAGCTATGAGCAGGGGCAGATCCAGCACCTGGCCAGCCCCCGTGGCCGCGCTTGCTGGATCCGCCAGAAGCTGCAAGTTCTTGTCGGTGAGTTGCCGTCCGCCGGGGAAGAAGAAGCTGTGCGCCTGGAAATTTTTTTTGCCCCTTTATGTTTTAATTTGTTTGGGCCTTATTTCAAAAAAAAAAAAAAAAAAGGCCCAATTTTAACCCAATTCAATTACCAATTTACCACCCATTGTGTGGCTTTGTCCGGCAGAGAGAGGGCTCAGAGGGGGAGAGTAACAATTGACGATTAGGGCGAAATCGAAGGTTGATGATTACCCATTGATTGTGACTGTGGTCGGTAGACGCCTGGACAGTGTGGTGGTCGGAGGTTGGTGGACTGCCCGGCTGCTGGAGCTTCGAAATCAAAGGTAAGAATCTTTTACCTACCTATTTACCTCAAAAATCTTGGATTGTTTACAAATTATTTTAAGAATCTTTTTTTTGAAACAAACAATCATGTACTCTTTCAGTCAGTTGCAATTTGCAAAGCTCGTAAGGGAAGACGCCTGGAGGCTGGACGGTGCGGTGGTCGGACTTCGGAGGTTGGTAGACTGCCCGGCTAGAGTTTCGAAATCAAAGGTAAGAATCTTTTACCTACCTATTTACCTCAAAATCAAGTTATTTTGGATTTTGTTTACCTTCTGGCAGTATGTTAGGATTTAGGAACTAAAATACACAGAACTTAAGAAAATGACATGGAACTTTGCTGTGTAGTTTGCATTATCTAATTGTAATTTGTGAATAATCTTTGATGACAGACCCTAGATGGATGTTACTTGTTAAACATCAAATTGTAGAACTCTGTCGATTATCAAATACTGATTAAGTATTTACATGTTCACAAATCACAATCCAATAAATTGAACGTAATAACCGTATAAGTATTACCTACCTTTTGTGTTTTAGTGCATTTAAATATGTATCGAATTATATTTTCGGCTATAACGATCGGTCAACGGTCAACGGACTCCGCGACTCCGCCCTAGCTGAACAAAAGTTCTGGATTCGCCTCTGCCTGTGAGCTGAGTTGTGATTGAGCTGAATTCTGTTATGTTTTCAAGGACTTTAATGAAAGACTCTTGTTCTTGAAGAATGAGTTACACAGCTTTGTTGATAATAATGTTTCTACTTGTGTTGATTCCAGAATGGAAAATTAATCAGGTACATATTCTCTTTTCAGATTTGAAAAGAATAAAATCATTTTGTTAAATTAACGTATATTGTGTTAAAAGTTTGAGTAATCAATGGAAAAAACTTATTTTATTTGCTCTCCGTAGTCGTTAAAGGCGTGTTTGGCACTTTTACTTGGCATTGACGTGACGCCTAAATAACTATTTAACGTGCCATGTCACCTTATCGTCAACCACATAAGCAAGTTTACTAACAATTTTCTTTCGATAGCCCGTGGATGGATTAAAATTGAATGGCCAATGAGATAAGTTATAAAAGACGGTAAGTAAGCTGTGGATGGAGTAAAATTGAATGGCCAATGAGATAACTTATAAAGGACGGCGAGTAAGCTGTGACGGTATCAAAGTTCAATGGCTATTCAACTCAAAAATTTATAACAAAATATCAATCCTTTTTCAATGAAATTGGAGTCTATGAATTTGTGGTCGACGTGAGGAGCTTTATTTCACGTTGGGTAGAATTATATTATCAATATTCATCTCAAAAGCCAATTTTATCCATTTTAAAAATGAGGAAATTACATAAAATCAGAGTTTTAAAAATTCAATTTCAAAAATTAGATCTAAAATTTATTTATACAAAAATCAGATAATAATTATACTTAACTCTAATCACTTTTTATATTATTTTCTCTCTCTCTATCCCTCACTCATCTCTCAACACTATCACCTCACTCATCTCTCTTACGAAGAACACTGCCACCGCCGCTATGAAGAGCCACCGCCACCGCCGCCGGACAAGACCCCACCACATCCCGCCTTACTCATCTTCCTCACAAAGAACATGAACACCCTCACTTATCTCCCTCACGAAGAACACTGTCATTGCCGCTATGAAGAGCCACCACCGGACAAGACACCACCACCTAACGGCGTACTATTTTCCTCAAATGAAACGAAGGTTAAGAAGTCGTTACCCACGCTGCCGTCGGCATCGATGTTTGTAGTGATTTGTGATTTGTAGTTTGTGGTAAGCATCGGTGATGTCTGTAGTTCGTAGTTTTGGGTGATGAGCTCGCTGTTGGGGTTTTTCGATACGGCACACGATTCAGATACTAGTGTACGTTGTCTTGGTGTAGGTGGATCTATTGTGGTGTTTGGGTGGTAGTGGCTTACGGTGGCGGAGGTTATGTTGAATGTGATGGTGGCTGTGGTTTTATTGGTGGCGATGCTGGTGGATCTTGGTAGTGGTGGTGGATCTGTGTGGATTTGTGTGTTTGGGTGGCGGTGGCTTTGTTGGATCCAACGATGGCGGAGGTTATGTGGGATATGATGGTGGTTGTAGTTTTGTTGGTGGTGGTGTTGGTTGATCTTAGTGATGGTGATGGTGATGGTGATGGTGGTGATGGTGGTGGTGATGATGAGATGTTGGTGTGTTGGTGTTTTGTGCAATGTGTTGATTTGTTTGAGGGGTGCTAGTTCTGGCGGTGTTGGTTTTGGTAGTGACGGTGGCAGTGCTGCTGCTGGAGGGAGTAGTGCGGTGGTGGTCACTAGTGTCGGTTGTGGTCACGTTATTTGGTTGATTGTGACCATTAAATTTGATAATCCGTGACCAATAAATAATATGTGACCAATGAAAAAGATAAATTGTGATAAAAAAATAATGTGTAACACAAAAAAACTGTTCATTTGTGAATAATTTGACAATTTGTGACCTATAAATAAATTGTGACGTTTCAAATTTTGATTTGTGATTGATTAACAAATTGTGACCTATAAAATTTTTGAATTGTGATCGTAAATAATTTGTGACATATAAAATTAGTGATTTATGACCAATGATTAATATGTAACTTATTAATTGATAGATTTGTGACCGATGAATAAATTGTGACGTATAAATTTTTTTATTTGTGATCGATAAATATATTGTGACCTATAAATTTTTGAATTGTGACCGTAAAATAATTTGTGGCCTATAAAATTTTCTGATTTGTGACAGAAAAATAATTTGTGCCGTTTCAATTTTTTATTTGTAACCGATGAACAAATTTTGACGTATAAAATTTTTGAATTGTGACCGTAAAATAATTTGTGACATAAAATTTATTATTTGTGACTAATTATATGGAATTTGTGACCAAATTATATGAAATTGTGACCTTAATATATTTAATTAATAAAATATATATTTAATTAATTAATGTAAAAACAAAATTAAAAAAACTCTGAAATTTGAAAATTTAAACTTAATTTTTTAAATTTAAAATTGGTAAAATAAAACCTCTTATTTATAAATTTTTCCCTTTAAATATAAATTTTTCCCTTTAAAGTCCTCACAAGTATCCATTTCTTTTGGTATTCGAATTGAAAATTGTACTTAAAAGGAAAAAGCGAATTGCCTTCTCAAAATTCCCAAGGCCAGATTGTGTCTAAACTATAATTTTTTCAGGGCGGGATAAAAATCTCGAACCGAATCGGACCGAACCGAAATAGAACTGAATCGAGCAATTCTTCTTAAGTTAAATACTCGAACGTGTATCTGAATCAAAAACTAACGAGTTTGGTTCGTTTCTTGATTCCAAATCAAAAACCAAATAAGAACTGAATTTCCCTAATTTTTTTCTTAATTAGGTAAATTATTTTATTTTTTTAAATAAATTGATAACTAATTAATTTAGTCCAAACCCAAAATATGATTTTCACAATTTCTAATTTTCAGTCAAACTCAACTTAATCAAATTGACCTAAATTTTACTTATTCTACAGCAGTGTCATTTCTATCGTTCTATTATTGTGAACTAGCCTAGCCATCTTCTTCCTATGATTTTCACAATCAAATCTATGAAGAACTCAACAAAAAGGGGTGTAAAAGATATCACGAGATTGAACTACATTATTTTGTAAGAGTTAAGATTAAATATTTTATAATCCAATTAATGTAGCGTTGTTGTAATATGAAAAATAATTATTATTGTACGAAATCCTGAAACCGAATATAAACCGAACCCGGTTTACTAAATACCCAAACCGAGCCGAATGTCCACCCCTACATTCTTTACCCCCCAATCCATTACCCCATATGCATTTCAGATGCAGAGTGCAACCTCGGTTCCAAATCAACTTTGTAAAAAAAATTAATAATTGAGACAAAATAGAAGAGCTTAATTTTCATACTAAATTCAAAATTTATTTAGTTTTTCATACAAGCACAAACAAAAGATACCTTAAAGTCACCAACACAACAATTGAAGAACCGAAAAATATACTAAGCGACGGGCATCGAAGGATTACACCTGAAAGTTTTAAGAAACGGACACAAATTAACAAAACCAGTCATTAATTTCTCCAAATCCAAGATTCTTCAAGCTTAGTAAGCCTGAGAACCGGTGGTATGCTGCTGCCCGAATTGCTCCGCCTTGTCCTTCATCTCCCGAGCCTTAGTAGCCAGCTTCGTCCGCGCCTGATCAAGCTGATCCGCACCAGGAGGGTGTTTCCCGGTGACGTATCGATAAATCCACGACAGAACACTAACGGCAGCCACTCCAAATCCACCAGAAGCAAGGAAACCCGAGCTCAACAAGAAAATCGTTATGGCCGCTGGCACCAGCACCGGACTGAAAATTACGAGCAAAGGAGTGGCTAGAGTGAGAGCAATCACAGTTCCAGCCAGAGTCAAGCCAGAGAGGACTAGGAGAGAACCACCCGCAGTTGCAGCGGTGGCGGCTTTCACTATCTGATGCGACCGCGGCTGCTGCGTCCCGTCATGGTACTGCTCAGTCATTTTTGCGAACCTGAAGTCGTCAACGAAAATTAATTTGAAGCAAAAGCGGAATTGAATGTATTATATAGAAAGGGCGGAGGGGTACGTGTTGGACAGGGGGTGTCACGTGGTGGAGAGCTTGACATGCAAGAGTTGCATGTATTGAAGAGGTGTCTGTGTGGAGACACGTCAAATTTTGTAAGTATATGTGATGTGTAGAGAGAGACTGTGTCTAAAGAGAGGTATGATATTTGAAGATTATACCAAAATGAAAATAGCCCCGACGAATATTAAAATTAAAATTTTAGTAAATTTTTTTTAAAAAATTCATGAAAATTTATAAACCTCATCAAATATTTAAATTTTGACATTAATTTAAAAATCAATAGATAAATTTTTAGGATAAAAGAGAGTTTTAGACACCTCACAATTTATTTATATTTTTCCAAAAGAAGAAACCTTAAGATAGTGCAGCAAAATATGTTGTTTAAACTAATTGTTGAATGTATCTCTTCTATCTTAAAAATTAAGGTTACTTTTGGTGATAAGAAGTATAAAGAATTTAGTATGGAATTGTAAAGTATAATAGAAGGTGGATAATATTATAGTCGATCAATAATACCCTCATTAATTTTGTATAATTCCAAATTCATCCTTCAATTATTATTAGAATTTAAAATATTTTATAATTTACTATTCAATTATTATTTGAATTTATAAATTATAACACAATATGGACAGGTTTTGAATGTGAAGGACTGTTTGTACACTTTCATTCATCGAGTAACCCTCTCTATCTTTACAAGTCTAATGCCTACAAAAACATCAGAAAGCTAGTAAAGTTTGAATTAATTTAATTCACCAGGAACCACTATACAAATATGAGAGAAGAAAAATAGCGGTCAATGCATGAAGTTCAATGTTCAATTGATTCCACAAAAGTACGGATAATGTAAGTACTACAGTGAAGTTTTTTCTTTTTTTGATATTCAGGTATCTTAGTTTACATCAGACTATATTCTGAACCATCCAGAACCGGTGCCTCAACTCTGGGTGGAGGTAAATCGCGGGTTATGCCCAATCAAACCAGTGTCCATGTAAGCTTTATACTCCTTACTCCAAGGGAGCTCTCCTGCACCGGCTTTTACATCACCAAACTGCTTCACCACATGGTTTGGGTATTAAAACACTGGCTGCTCTATCCGTGATTCGAACTTCCCACATTGGGGTTGCAAGCCAAGCCTTGCACTGTCTTTGCCATCTCGGATGTGCCTCGGGGCACTACAGTGAAGTTTTTTAGTCCAAAATATTCTCACGGAGACTAAGGGGTTGTTCTCTTTATCTTTCAATTTTGTGTTTTGAATATCCATTTTGAAATTGTTGAAAATGTGTTCTTTTTGGAATTTCGAAAATAATTGTCGTTTTGGGTTTTCTTTGTAAATTTTTAATTTGTTTTCAAAAATGCATTTTCAAAAATAGGAAAGAGAATGTGTTTTCACTGTTTTTAAAAATCGAAATCAGAAAATGGCTTGAAAATCGTAAAGAGAACATACGCTAATATTTACTATCAATTTTATTCTAATTCTAGCTTGAATCTAAAATAATGTGATGAAAACTTGACAAATCAAAATTTAGTAGTAACTAATTTATCTTAAATTAATCTAATTAACCTAATTTGTGTATAACTATTGGGATTAAGTGGTTAGTATTCTGATTTCATCTAGATCATTTAATATTCAATCAATACTATGTTATTCAACCCATTTTCATATGTTTAACAGTCGAATTAACATTTTTAATTAGCAATCTCTCTTGAGTAAAACTAACTTTATTCACATGCTCGAATTTAATATATTTCTACGTATATTCATGCACTGTAAAAGCATTGAATTGTAGGAATTCTATTAAAATTGCATAGTCTATAATCATCTCATGATCTCTAATAACACCTATGTTACTTATTACACGAATTAGACAAATATATCTCACCTCTATCTCAATATTATTCTCAATGAAAATAATTGGTGATCAAGCAATTGAATGTAATTAAACATACAATAAGCAATTGACACATAATCAAATTGACATAAAATGTATTGAATTAAATAAAAATTAACCTAAACTATATCGTTCATTTTAACAACTAATTATTTAGCCAATTATAATTATACAATAAAAAATATATTAAAAAAAAAAACAACAACAACAACGGTAGGTTCAATACAAGGAATAAAGAAAAGAATCCTAGCAATTGTTGTTTCTTGGTACGTAATTTCCAACAATTGACCCTCATCTTCTCTTCAAAGCACATATATCTCCTGGTCAAATATGTTCTTAAATCTTCAAATCTCAAATTGATATACAAATCTTGAAGATTTAATGTATTTATATGTATAATCCTGTCTCGAGATTCTATCTCTAACATCCCCTAATTTTGAATAAAAGATTCCTATTTATAGACTTAAATTATCTCTTAAATAGAGTCCCAAGAGGATAGGGAACCATAATTTTAGTCCAAGTATGATATCTCAACTTGTTGAAATTTAATATATCCTTGTAATTACGCCCATAAGTTGTGTTTTTACGATCAAGATAAGTGTAATTACATTTATCATTCAACTTCAACATAATAATAATAATAATAATAATAATAATAATAATAATAATAATAATAAGACAATACTTACATAGATTTTCAGAGAGAGAGAGAGAGAGAGAGAGAGAGAGAGAGAGAGAGAGAGAGAGAGAGAGAGTGTGTGTGTGTGTTTTATAATTGATGATTCAAGTATGAATTTTTATTGTAAAAAAGGTATGAAATCATATTATCCTAAATGATTATTTAAAACACGAAAGAAGTCAAAATTTGGAACTTTGTGATGTAAAGATTAGTAAAACAGTTCAATAAGTGCAAGAAGTTTTTAAGAGCAATGTTACTCAGCCCCTATTTGGTGCACATTTTGGAAGTAAGAATGCATTTTTACTGTTGATGTGATGAGGAATATGTGGTTGAAAAAGAAAAAAAAGTTATTTATGTGATAAAAAATATTATTTTATTTAAGAATGTGTGGTTGAAAATGAGTAAAAGAATGAGAATGAGAAAAATAATGCGACTCAAACAGGGGCTCAATCTCAGGAAAAATACTATTCATCCCCAGTGGGGATGCATCCCCACTAGATATGAATAATATTACTCTAAATATAGAGTGTGTTTGGTATAGAATTCCACCTATCATTTAATGACACATTAATGCTATTGTTGAATTTTATTCTAGTGGGATGAATAACATTTCTCCAATCTCAATGTTGCTCAGCGCTAGATGACTCCACAATGGCACTGAAATTCACGCCCTACTAAAGATGAATAACATTACCCTAAATATAATGTATTCTCTCAAATTGACGTGGACCTTTTAAATTCCCAATGTCATTCAAAACATTTATTTTTATTTCTTTAGTTCACTGTAAAAGGTGTTTTTCTCTGACCACTACCATCACTTTCTATTCTCTCACTACCCAAATCGTTTCATATTCGATCGAAAAACAATAAAAAAAAACATAAAAACAAGAATCACCATTGTCGGAGGTGGAGGAAGGGCCCTATCATTATTGGATGTACCTGCTTTTTTCCAAAACTCTTTTTTTAATTTTCGCGAGCTTTGCTGCTTGTGCTTCCAGTTCCAAGGTAAATTCCTTCCAAAACTCCATTAATGTCAAAAGTTATTAATGCTATTCATCCACACTAGAGATGGAAACACAGTTTACATGGCGTTAATGTAGCATTAAATAAGTCATTTAATTTCACCTTTCATTTAACCTATTATTTAAAACCATGTGGATTGAGTTTCCAAACCATGTAGACTGTGTTTCCATCCCACTGGATGAATAACATTACTCTAATGGATAATATTTGGTAAATAAAAATATGAATTAAGATGCTTGATGAAAAATGTGTTTATTGTGGTACTATTAATTAATTAATGTTTTTATTTACAAAGGGATTGGGATGATGAATGAAAAATGCAATATGCTGGATATGAGTGATGAAGAATATGTGGATGAACAAGAGGTAAACAAAAAATTGGTTTCTTGAGAGAAGATGCAAGCACCTGATGTTGGGATGCTTTTTAAATCACTGGACAGTCTTTTTGTGTAGTATAAACTATATGGGAAACAAGAAGAGTTTGGAGTTAAAAAAAAAATAACGATCATCTAGGGATTTAACTATTGTCTGCTTGTTATGTTCTCTAGCCAAAAATTCAACATGTCAAAAACTAAATTACATCAATCCTAATCCATTGATGAAAGTGGGGTGCAAAGCTAAGGTTAATGCTTCAATATTTAAAGATATGAACTGCAAGATTGGAAGCGAGTTAGCAAGTTAAAGAATGAGAATCCAAGTTTTTCATTCTCATTGCCGGGTAGAGGAGCGAAAGTAAGCCTACAACTAGGCAGCCAATAGCTAGGACGGACAGTAGCAGTAAGACTTCCAACCATTAGCAAGGCAAGTTAACTTGAAGCAAGAACTCTTAGGCAAGGAGGGGCGTAGCCTCTTTCGAGATTCGAAGAATAGCGTATATAAAGAGTAGTCAGAGGCAATTCGCTAATATGGAGCTGTTTATATCGGCTTTCTTTCCTCCAGCATGAAACGGGGTTGAGCGATGCGCATTCCTTTACGCATTCCGCTGACCTTTCCATTACCGTGGGAAAGCCTCACTCTCGGTGAAACGGATAACTCATCTGGATAACAAACAGAATAAGCCGATGCGAGTCTAACAGTTCTACCAGTAAGGAAGGAAGGGGAAGAAGCAGGCAGGGATAGATATAATTTGGTAGGGAAAAGTGCTTTGTTGGACTTGTTCCCAGGTTTTAGAATCAAAGTTCTTTGAACGATTCCATTATCCTTGAGCATAATCATGGGTCGAGTCCACAAAAATCACGATTTTACTCGTGCAACATGGAAGCTAGTTCGTGTGCTAAAAAAACACTTGAATGGAATAATCAAGCTAGGATTGGATTGACATAGAACTATCAAGCATTTGTAGTGGAAGTTGGGGGACATGATAATGTTCCATTTTTGGAGAAAGATCGTAAAAATTACATTGATAAAGAAAAGAAGAATGCAACTTGGTATTGGAGATGCTGAGGCAATCAATAATTATATTGTTCAGACGCAAGTCAGGCTTATTTTATATGATAGATGTAGATGACAATGCTCGAATCAGCTTATTTAGGGTTGATGCAAGGAGTAGATCAACTTATGAAGAATTTGGCGAAGTGATTATATTTGACACAACCTACTTAACAAAAAAATATGACATGCCCTTTGCACCTTTTGTGGGGCGTAAACCACCATGGACACTCAATTTTATTCGGATGTAGGTTGCTATCAAGTGAGGACTCAGTTACATTTGTTTGGTTGTTTCGTACTTGGCAAGTATGTATGTTCGGACGTGCACCAAATGCTATAATTACAAATCAAGATAAAGCAATGCAAAAGGCAGTTGAGGTTGTATTTCTAACACTCTATATTTAATTGTTTGTTGTGATGAGTCGGAAAATGAGTTAAAATGTGCTTGCCGATTGTTTGAATTTAGGGGAATTTTATGAAAGCACACTTTATCAGTTCTTTTGAAACTAAATATTCAAAAAATTCCAGAAAAGTATAACTTAGCACATTGGAAAAAGGATTTCAGAAGGTCTTACAATAGTGTGAAAGTCACATATGACGATTGGAAAGGCAACCAAAAGGCTCAACATTATCATAAGTTGTAGAAGTAAATAGATGATGTTGCTGACTTAGTTGTCGCTTTTGATGAGAATTGTGCAGTATTATTGAATATGATGAATGAATTTCAATAAAAAATAAATAGAAATGTATCAACTTTGAATGTTAGTAACTTTTGTAAAGCTTTATGTGAAAACAATGGACTTCACAGTCCTCTAGCAGCTTGAAGACACGAATGTCCTTTCAAGAATAGAAAGGTCTCAAATGTAGAGAAGTTCATTACTAAGAAGAAAAAATGTGAAGACAAAAAATCCAAGAAAAAGCAAGAAAACATTGAGGTGCATGATTAAATATTATCTGTTAGTTATACTTAAAAATGATAATTACTTAAACATGCATAATTTATCATAATTTTATTTACTTTCAGTCTCAAGCAATTGAACAAGATGTTTGCATGCCCATTGGGGTTGCTGAATGAGAAAATATAAGTATTCGGGTAATTTTTATATAATGTTGATGATGTCTAACTTTATATTATTTTGATGATAATTTTTTTAAAGTTTATTTCACTTTATTGCCTCATGAGCAGGAAAAACAAGCATAGACACCTTATAATTTTCATGTTAATGAAATGACCAGCTTCCAGCAACATGTACCAAATTTTCAACACGTACCACCTTACACTTTAAGGCCTCCAGCTGTACTAGTTTCTATATTCAATGCTCAAGGTAAGAAAAAGCTCATTGAGTACTATCATTATATTATTTCATATGCCTTTGATAATTTTTTTTACCTTAGATCATGTCATACATTGCTATAATCCATTTATGCAATGAAGATGACACTTTTGTTGATGGTAGAAATCGAATCAACAAATTTTCTCACCTAACAATAATTTTCTCCTCTTAAACTTACTAGTTTCGATGCTCGAACTTGGCCCAAGAGGGGAAATAACTATTTGAGAGGGAAATATTTGAATTGGATGCTCTACTCTTAACAAATGGACGTATTTATAGATTTTTCTCCAAACTTTGGGATATTTCGATCATTTAGGGAATATGACAGGTGACAGATCCATGCTTGTTCTCTTGTAATTGATTCTGTTATGAATATCACATTTTATTCACTAGCGTACATGTCATGTATTAGCCCTAAGGTCATGCGTTAAGCATTTTCCTTGTGTTCTAATAGTAGAGCATTTTAAACTCATTCGCTTATGGTTTTCGCTTCGACAATATTGGGTGAGGTTCACAGAGTGTATTTTAACAAATAGTCCCCAAAATCTAATTTTATTATTTATATTAAATCTTGGACTTTAATTGTTCAATGTTTTGGGACAGCAAACTTCTGTGATGACTTGGCCAAATTATTTATTGGCTTTTACCATGTGGGCTGAACGAAACGTTTTTTAATCTTTACTGCCAATTCATGCACGATCCGAGAAACGTTCTTTACTTGCTTTTTACAAAACGTGTATTTTGACATTTGGTTTATTCCAGATTCTGGGGAGAAGCCTCTTGTCTCCCCCAAAATCCTTTTAAGTGTAGTCACCTGCTCTTCATTTTTGTCTATTATTTCACTATTTTTCCTGATGAATCATCTTTAGGTCTTATGCCAATATTTTATGTAATCAGCCAAGATCTTGGAATTATCCTAATTTTCCTCCTATCATGCCACAATCACGTATTTGCGACTTTGATCCCGACATATATAATCCAAACGCTAGCAGAGAATGGTTCAAAAGATGGCAAATTTGCCGCACTTTTGCATTTTCCATAGATAGATCCCTTTGCAAGGCATAGTTCCAAATAAAATCTCATATATTTCTTTCTCGTTTGATTTGTAGGGACAACAGATATATATGTATGGTAGTCTAATTCGTAGTATATGTTTTTTGGGTTTGTAATATATTTAGTTGGCAAGGCATGCCTTTTGGCTATGTAATAGATTTAGCTCACAAATGTGAGTTGCCTAGTAATTTTTTTTTATATTAATGAGAATTCCCATTTTATGATTCTTTTTGCTTCACAATCGAGGTTCACGGAGTGTATTTCAACAAATTAATTGTAATTTTGAATCAAGAGTACTTTTATCTCTATTGTATAGAACTTGTACGTGTGTGTATGATTGAGCAACTTTTATATTCAACTTACAGTACTAGATTTTTAATTTTGCAAACGACAGGACCAACGATGCAGATGTTACCGATTTGGTTAATGAGATAGGGGAAAATTAGTTCATGGGCTTTTTTTTTTGAATAATGCTAAGTGTACACAATCTTTTACACAATGTTTTACACCTACCTCACATGGAGGGGGACCCACACATAATAAAATCGGTTTTGCTACGGGTACATCACGGTATACATCACGGTGTACACCCCTCTCACATGGGGGGTGGGGTCCACTCAAATAAAAAAATATTATTTCAGTGGGTCCCACACTCCATGTGAGGGAGGTGTAGACCGTGATGTACATATCTTGATGTACAAGTAGTATTTTCCTAATAAAATAATCGTGGACCCCCCTCCATGTGAGAGAGGTGTAAAAAATTGTGTAAAAATGTGTGTGTACATGTAGCATTACCCTTTTTTTTTAATTAACTATTGGATGTTATTGAGACTTTATTTTTTGTTGTCATGAAAGCAATAATGAGTTTTATGTGGGTTTGAATTTTTAAATAGCACATGTTTTATAATATTGTTTTACTGTTATTAGTAGGGTTGAACAGCGAAACCGTCAAACCGCAAAATGAATCAAAATTGCGTTTTTGAAACCGTTGGTTTGGGTTTATGTGAATCATTCAACGTTTTAATTTTGAATCGAACCAAAGCGCTTTGAAATGATTTTGTTTAGGTTCAATCTTTACAAACCATTTCAACCACAAAACCGTTTTAAAAAATAGAAAATTAATTAATTTAATTTTTATTAAGCCCAAATTAAAACTAAATACATTATAGTTAAAAAGATATATTTATATTAGACATAATTCAATTAAACTCAATACCTAAATTGACAATTATTCATCCCAATAAATTAATTAAATCATACCAAAATACCCATCAATCATCACAAACTGAGAATCTAAAAACCTTCAAATTGGATTAAGATCAACTGTTTTTGAACCATATTTATCTACCACCCCATTACAAGTTAGTAGATAATTAAATCTAGATTTTAATTTTAATTTACACATTTCTTTACTTCTACTAATCATTTTCTCGAATTTTGCTAAATTTCCAAGTCAATTTATCCAAATTTTCTTATTTTTTGTAATTGTTTGCTATATTTTATTGGTATTTGTGTTGTTTTGTTCTAATTTGTGTTAGGTTTAAATTGAATGCAAATAAATACAAGATTGTCCCTCAATTTGCTAAAGATGTGTTAACTATTCAAGTATCCACAAATATTTTTGAGTTTGCATTCCCCACTAGTGGTTGCATTCTAAATTCCTTTAGGAGTTTATTGAGTGCAACTGTTATTAAACCCTTGTTTGATTCCTATTTTTTTTTTTTTCAAAATACATTTTTCTTTTCTTTTTTTTTTTTACTATACATTCTTCAATAATATAATATTACACACAAATTCAATTTTTTCCTTATTTTTTAACCACAAATTCTCTATCAAACTATTATGGGCTTGTTTGGTACAGATTTTCATTTTCTACAGTAAATCAATTCTCATTTTCAACCACACATTTTTCAATAAAATAATATTTTCCATCACATCAATACTTTTTTCTTCTTTTTCAACCACACATTTCCCATCATATCACTATTCAAAAATCAATTATTCCCTCAAAAATCTCTACCAAACACACTCTATTCCAAAATACATTCTAAACAACAAAAAAAAAAAAAGGGTGTAAGGTGGTTATTTGCCCTAAAAATTGATTGCACAGTAAAAATGGACCTATAGTGATTCGTCAATATTTGGATGAAGTAGAGGCATTTGGTAATTCACAAAAAAAATATAGATATATAGTATTATCGTATTTGAACTTTCTATGCATTTTCTTTTATTAGTTTTTTTTATATCATTTAACTATAATCATGGATTTATGTATTATATTCTAATCTTATCTTTTTTGAAAGAATGAATCATGTGTTACAATTGCAAATGTTGCATTAATTAGTATCGACTAAGAGGTTAAAATATTTCTATCATTTTGCATTATAATGATTATAATTATAGAACTTTGATTTGTAATATTTTTAATGATATCATTTATGTTTTAAAGAAAAATTCTAGATTAATATTTATGATTTAACTTATTCGATATATATTAATTTTTTCTTTGTTAAAAATCGTAGTTTTAAACCGAATCAAACCGAAAAATTGGTTTTTTTCCTTCTTTTTCAATCACACATTCTCCAAAAAATTACTAATACAAAAATTATAATTTCAAATAATGGAGGTTGAGGGCGAAATAAGAATTTATGCAAGAGGAGAATGAGATGAGGATATGCAGCCATTTTCAACAGTGACAGCCATTTTTCGGTGAAAGAATAGAACAAAAGAAATCGCTAATCGCTCTTCTCCCCCCAAAAATACTATTAAAAATAAGTAAAACATGATCTATAGATATTTTAAATGAACTAGTTTTTTGAGGTTTAGTTAATAGTTAAGAGACATGGGAAGTTATTTGGTTGAAAAAATTCTGATTTAATCATATCTCAACACATCATATATATGTATATTATTATATATATGTAGCGTAACCGCATATTTATTTATTTAATTTTAATCTTCAATGATTTTCTCTACCCCTCATGAGGATGTTCATTCTCCGGAAAAGGGCTGGAGTAGCCAGCTTCAAGCGGGAAATTCAGTATCGCTTTGCTTCCTCTAAGTTTAAACGCCGCCTTGTCGTACGCTTTCGCTGCCTCTATTGCCGTGTCAAACGTCCCGAGCCACACACGAGTCCCTTTCCGGTTAGGATCGCGAATCTCTGCTGCGAATTTTCCCCAAGGACGCTGCCTCACGCCTCGGTAATGTCTCCTCTGATCCTCAAAAACCTGATTTTTCATCAATGCATCAACCTTTACCTCCACAGTATTGTGATCATTTGAAGTTTTATTTTCCCACTCCAATTTTCTCTCACTCTCTTTTTGAGGATTTGTAGCAATTATTTCTGGTTTTGTTTCGAATTCCATATGCTCGAGCTCAATTTTCGGAGCTTCGAATCCAAAAGAGGGTATGAAGTTAAAAGAAGATTCAGTCACGACAGAACTTGAGTTTGTGATCCCACAAGTAGAACTACTGAAAGTCGTTGAAATCTGTGATTCTAAGAATATGGAGGGGCCATAATTTTCCATGAAAGCAAAATCATCAAGAAGGTGTTGGCGTATGAGTTCAAGACTTGAACTTATTCCTTCAGGTGATGCCATTAATTTTTTGAACTGGACGTTGTCAACTAATCAATAATTGATTCAGGATCTAGGAGTTACCCGGACAAAAGTCAACAATTTGAGATCGAAGTTATACTAAAAAAATAAACTGCAGAACTCACAGAATTCTAATAAAGGGTTTTTTTTTTTTAAATTGAAAACTGGTGTTCTAAGGGTGTTAATTTATAAAGGGGGTTAGGGTTCTTGGGAAGGAAGTTTCATAGGAGGCTCCTGGGGTGAAGAAAGGAAGCATCCTATGGCATTATCAAAAGGTTTTTAAGAATGTTATTGGAATTCATAGGTGTGGGAGCATACAAATACATAAGTGGTGAGGTTTGATAGCACTGTCTTTTTCTTTATTTTATTAAAAATGCTTTATGGTTCATACTGTCGTGTCTTCCATTGAGAACCCATTTCCAAGCTACTTTCCACACTATGATGCAAATTTTAGATTTTATATTACGTTTGGTGGTATTTTTACAGTATGTGTGACATTGAAATTAAGCCATTATTTTGGGAATGAGTTGAGCCATTTTACTAGAAAATGTTGCCCACCTAGTTGATACGTGCAGTGTTGGTAGGATGTGATTGAATATAAAAATTGACTATTTTTCTAAATAGTCCAATTATAGAATGTTATGTGACATTCTCTCAAGGAAGATAACAAAATTTTCTGGCAATGTAACAAGATTGTTTGAGAAAATGGAATTTTGAATAGTAATTTTTTGAAAAATGTATTTTTAAAAAATAGAGAAAAGTTTTGGATTTACGTGTAAAATATTTTTTAGTATAAATGTATGATTGAAAATAAATATGAGAATTAAAAAATTTTAAAATAATGATTGTCAAACATGTACTACATACAATTAGAAATAACGTAAACGGTGAATTTCTTCAATCAAGTAAACATTTCATATAATTTAATCATCAATACAAATTACTCGGTATGGACGAGCCGCAAAAGTGCGTTAGATGATCACGAAGGACTAAAGCAAGCTAAACCATCCAAAATCGACATGGTCAAGTTCACTAGCCGTATAGATACAATACAAAACAACTTTATCAAAATTTATTAAAATAATTTTTAGTTAAACCAAACGAGGCTAAATATTGACAAGAGCAGAGTGCAAGCAGGCTAAGAGGGTGTTTGGTGTAGATTAAAATCAGATTTTAAGTGGATTGTAATAAAAGTTTTTGAAATATGTGGTTGAAAAGATATGGGACCCATGAAAGATGTTGATATTGATTGTTTGACTTTGACTTAAATTAAAATCTGGCTCAAACGGCCCTAAATTTCAAATTGGAATTGGCTAAACAAATTTGAACTTGGATAATAAATAATTTTTGGGAATAAATACACAATACTATATATATATATATATATATATGTTGGGTTTTGATACCCAATAAATCCGGGCTATGATGTTAAACCGGTTTTATAGTTTGAATTTGACTTCATAGGCCTCAGCCGATGATTGAAGAAAAATCTTGACACCACAAAGAACAAATCATTCCGACTACCTAAATGGGCCATTTGAAGTAGCCCAATTTATTGGTGTTGCTCATGGCCCAGCCCAAATACCTTGGACGGCTTTGTCACGTGGAGGCCCATTTATTGGTACTTATTGGGCTACTTATGCTTGACCTAGAAGACCACTTATTTGGTTTATAAGGGGGTCGTTATTTTGGTCTTGGAGAAGGGTGAAAAACTTGGAGCCGTGAGAAATTGTGAGAGAAGAGATTGCTTTGTGCTTCTTGGTCTTGCTTTGTGCTTGCCTTCTTCTCTAGCCTTTGTGGCTATCTCTTGAGGCTACCATACTCTTCACACCGAGCCCTTTGTGGGCTGATTTAAGGTAGAGCAACTGGTAGTTTGGGTGGTGGCTCGGTTTTGGAGCTTTGGTTGTCTTTGTGGTGTCGACTTTGGTTTAATCTGAGCCCGGAAATCATTGATTGGAGCCCCAAAATCCAACATTTGGTATCAGAGCTGGTTGGTGGTGTATTGGGCTTCAAAATCCAATGACGCGGCAGAGAAATCGACCGGGGAAGCGGTTGAAAAAATCTGTCGAGATTTTTGGTGCGAAAATCGGACCTGCAATCTCGATTTCCGGCCATTCCGGGAGGAATTTGGACAAACGGAGACCGGATTTGGAACGTGCGAGGTGGAGCGGCTATTTGGGTGGTCTAACGCGTGGTGGTCGGCGGCGGCGCGTGGGGAACTCCGTGGCGCGTGTGGGCGCGTCCGGCGTTTCGACCGGGGGTTTCTTCGAGCGGTTTCTTTATTTCAATTTTGTGAACGTGTCTTTGATATTTTTGGTTTAGTATTCCAGTTGCGAGAAAAAGTTGGACGATTTTGCCCTACGTTCGTAGTTCAATTGTCGCTCGGTTGATTCTTTGCGATTCTTTGGAAACTTTAGGGCGAATAGTGGTGGCCCTAAAGTGTTAAAATTTATATTCCTCGTAATTTACGGACTCGAGATAGGTCCGCTCCTGGTAAATTGGCTTATCCCTAGTTTAATTCGGCATTAGCGCGTCATCGTGTGGGGTGACATTAGGATTGGGGTTACCGTGAAGGGGTAACCATTGCTTGTGCTAGAAGTTTAGGGAATTAATTGCTCTATTTGAAGTGTTGAATTTAAGCGCAAGTTGGTAATTGCTTTTGTCTTGGGCCCATTGTTGTTTTGTCTGTGTGAGATTCTTTTGCGTGGAAATTTGAATTTTGTTGACATACCTTCGTGTTGCATTGATTATCTTGTTAGAACACCTTGGACTTGACCCATTCGAACGTTCCCTTGATCGAGATTTTGAGTCTCATGAAACCACAGGAATTTAGAACGGGTGTATATTGTTGCCTTAGGTTTACTGCATGTGATCTACTTGTACATTTTGGTTGTTCTGTTTTTCAAAATGTCTTCACGTTTCGAAATTGGGATTTTCAATGGGAAAGGTGATTTTTCAATTTAACAAAAGATGAAGGGTATTTTGGTTCAACAAAAGGTTTCAAAGGCCATTGATGGCAAATTTAGGAAAATTTTACAAATTGCACAAAAGAAGAATATGATGAACTTGCATACACTTCAATTATTTTACATCATAAATATTTGTTTTGAGAAAGTTGGAAAACTTGATTCTACCAAAGAATTTTGGAAAAAGTTGGATGATTTATATTTGCTTAAATCCACTCCTAACAAGTTATACTTGCTTGAAAGATTTTTAGCTTTAAAATGGATTCTTCAAAAAGATTTGGATGACAATTTGGATGTGTTTAACAAACTTGTTCAAGATATTGTTAAGCTGTGGAAGTCGATTAATACTGAAACCTACAAGGCTATTATTTTGTTGAATGCTATACGATACTTATCATGAAGTTAAAAATGCTATTAAGTATGGTAGGGACACCTTAACCCACGAAATTGTCATAGATTCCCTTAGGAGTAAGGAAATGGAGGTTAAAGCTAAAAAGGAAGATAAGAGAAATGGTGAATTGCATATGATGAGGAGTAGAATGAAGTTTAAGCAAATGAGTTTAGGTAGAGCTCAAGATAACAGTGATTCGAGTGGTGACTCGAGCGATGAGGGTGATAAGAAGAAGAGCAAGGAGTTGGGACAAGTACGGGTGGTAGACGGTGTTACGGTGTGGTAAGTGCGGACACTTCATTAGGGATTGTCCCAAGAAGAAGAGTAAGTTGAGAGGTGATGCGAATTTGCTTATAGGGTCGAGTGATGACCCTAGTGAGGTTCTTGAGTGTAACCTTAGTTCTTGCATTTGCATACGTATGTGTAATCCTTTACGCATGTGTGTGATTGCTCGTTTCCATTTGCATGGCTATATGTTGCATTTCAATGTGTTTGATATGTGCATTGGCATGATTTGGAGTGATCTTATTACTTGGTGTAATGTGTTTGCATGCATAGTGGGTTTGTGATGCATTTGGCAGTGTGTGTGTGTGTGTGTGTATGTATGTTTTTTTGGTAAGATGGAGTATAGATGCCTAGGGTACATTGTGGTTTGTACTGTGGGATGTGGAGTGTTACATTTGGATCACGGTGGAGATGTGATCAAATGTTTGGAATTCTTTATCTGTAAGAGACCCTGATCAGGTGGAGTGTGAGTGAGGCACTTCTATCACTTCTGTTAGGTGGAGACCCATTATCCACGTAGGTTGGAGAAGTGATGTGTTGATAGAGGATTATCCCGAGAACTTAGGATCTATAGAGACTTACCATTAGACATGTTTGTTTGTTTGTTTGAGTGATTAGTCTAGTGAGCAGGTGGGCAATGAAGTGAGATATGTGTTCTCGAGGTGAGTGAATAACACAGAATGGGATAGGATAAGTGTGGTGAGATCTGTGTGAGGTTTTTTATGCATTTGTTGCGTATGTGTTGGCCTGTTGATTAACTTGTTAATCTGTTGTTCTGTGTGAACGGGTGTGATAAGATCTCTGTGTTATCTTGTGTGATATCTCCGTCGCATGTTTTATTTGCTCTTGATTGATTGCTGTGCTTATTTGTTTCTGCTTGGGTGTTCGTGACCTTAGCCCTGGTGAGTATATAGAACAAGTATGATATGTGTTTCAGGTGGAGACACGAGGTAAGGTCTGTGATGCCAATTTTATTGGTTACTTTGATTGTGCAAGTGTAAACTGTGTGTTTTGTCTACTTGCAGATTTATTGGGATCAAGGTGGAGATTTGTTGGGTTTTGATACCCAATAAATCCGGGCTATGATATTAAACCGGTTTTATAGTTTGAATTTGACTTCATAGGCCTCAGCCGATGATTGAAGAAAAATGTTGACACCACAAAGAACGAATCATTCCGACTACCTAAATGGGCCATTTGAAGTAGCCTAATTTATTGGTGTTGCTCATGGCCCAGCCCAAATACCTTGGACGGCTTTGTCACGTGGAGGCCCATTTATTGGTACTTATTGGGCCACTTATGCTTGACCTAGAAGACCACTTATTTGGTTTATAAGGGGGTCGTTATATTGGTCTTGGAGAAAGGTGAAAAACTTGGAGCCGTGAGAAATTGTGAGAGAAGAGATTGCTTTGTGCTTCTTGGTCTTGCTTTGTGCTTGCCTTCTTCTCTAGCCTTTGTGGCTATCTCTTGAGGCTACCATACTCTTCACACCGAGCCCTTTGTGGGCTGATTTAAGGTAGAGCAACCGGTAGTTTGGGTGGTGGCTCGGTTTTGGAGCTTTGGTTGTCTTTGTGGTGTCGACTTTGGTTTAATCTGAGCCCGGAAATCATTGATTGGAGCCCAAAATCCAACAATATAAACACACACACACACACACACACATACATATACAACTAATATATATCCATTACATGCATATTCATGTTCTACTCCGCGAGGTGATCAACATGATATATTTATTTATTAAAAGCCATTTAGAATTGAATGAAATATTTAATGTAAAAATAACTCACTTATAACTATAAACTAGTGAAAAATTTGATTTGTTGAAAATTCTCATACACTTATCTCACGTAGGAAAGTTAGGAAACTTTTGTGTGGTTTATATAGTGTAAGTTTGGTAAATGAGTTTGTGTCCCAAGGGGGTACCACTAGTCTCTGAAAGGGGGGAGACCTATATCCTATTGAATTCGGTCCAAATCCCACACGTGCGCGTTGCCGTCTAGCTGGCTCAGCTCTACCCGTGCTCGAACCCGGTCTGATTTGTGTGCAGGTGTATCCTTATACTATATTATCTTTTTGGACAAAGTTTATTTAATTTTGGATCAAATTGTAATTAATCAAATTCTTGGGTTACTAAATGAAATTATTTTTTATTGGCTCATTTTCGAATAATTTTTTGGATTGTCTGTTAATTGACTAAACAGTCAACTGTTAACCAAACATTGCTATCTGTTGGGTTTTGGGGGTTGTCTGAACAATGAAGACTGTTCTGAAATAGGTTGAAGGTTGTTCGAATGGCTACGAACTAGTCTATAAATAGCCTATCCCGCTGCCAGAAAATTACACCATTTTAATTGCAATCATTCTCTGCTTTGAATCTCACTCCCCTATCTCGTTCTGATATTGTTCTCAAAGTGAAAAAAACACTTTGTTGAGTTCGTTGGAACTCCTGCAGATTGTTGTGCTGCTTTCGTATGAGGCAAAATTCGTTTTATCTTGGGAAACGATTGTTGAATACCTTTAGCACATGTGAAGGCAGCAAATTCGTTTTAAGGAAATATCGTCAACTCGATGTGCTCGAATTTATACCGTGATCCTGTTGATCAAACTTGTTACGCTGTCCAATTACTTCAAGGTAATTCTATCATAATATTCGAATGTGAATTTATTTCCAGAATAACAATCTTAAAACAAATTTTGTGAATTTATTCTGGTTTTACTTCTTATCGTTTGTCTTCTGATTGTGTTTCAGAAATGAAAACTTTGGCAACTTCTGGTACTACACTCCCTAATACGACTGGAGAAAAATCAGAGAAATTTAATGGGTTAGATTTTAAACGTTGGCAACAAAAAATTCTTTTTTATCTGACAACATTAAGTTTAGCAAAAATTTTCAAAGAAGATGCGCCTTCATACACCGAAGAAGATTTTGATGTTGAGAAATTGGCTGCGGTTGATGCATGGAAACATTCTGAATTTCTGCGCAAAAATTTTGTACTCAACGGACTGGACAACACATTATATAATGTGTACATCAATGCAAAGTCTTCAAAAGAACTGTGGGAATCGGTGGACACCAAGTACACAACTAAAGATGCCGGCACGAAGAAATTCATTGTCGATCATTTTTTGGATTACAAAATGGTTGAAAGACTGTCATTTCTCAAGTTCAAGAACTTCAAATCATATTCGGTGACATTCATGCCGAAGGAAGGAAACTAAGCAAATCATTTCAGGTTGTTGCACTGATTGAGAAATTGTCACCTTCCTGGAAGGACTTTAAGAATTATTTAAAGCATAAATGAAAGGAAATGAAACTTGAAGATATTATTGTCTGGTTGAAAATAGAAGAAGACAATCGCAAATCTGAAAAGAGGAATGGTGCATCTCATTCTTTGGAATCAAAGGCTAACATTGTGGAATGAGGTCTAAAGACTAGCAAAAAAAGGAAGCACATTGGCGAAGGGCAAACTAGTTATTCAAAAACTCCTAAAAAGGTCAAAGGCAATTGTTACAATTACGATAAAGCAGGACATCGGTCCAAGGATTGTCGAAACCAAGGAATGCCAAGGGAAAACTCCTCAGGCCAACGAAACAGAACATGACAACCTTTCTGATAAGGTGCAAGACATGAATCTTTCAGTGGTCATTTCTGAATGCAACTTAGTTGGAAACACTAAGGAATGGTGGATGGATACTGGAGCCACTCGTCACATATGCTCAAACCGCGGGATGTTCTCTATTTACAAAGCGATGGACAATGATGAACAACTCTACATGGGAAACTCTTCATCTTCCAAGATTGAAGGACATGGAAAGATTGTGCTGAAAATGACAAGTGGAAATGAGCTCACTTTGAATGAAGTTCTTCATGTGCCTGATATTCGAAAGAATTTGGTTTCTGATTCCTTGTTAAGCAAAAACGGGTTTAGGTTAATGTTTGTTTCGGACAAATTTGTACTTATAAAGATGATATGTTTGTAGAAAAGGGCTACCTAAATGAAGGGCTCTTTAAGTTGAATGTAACAACTGTTGTACCTCCTATTATGAATAAAAGTACATCTTCTTCTTACTTGCTTGAATCATTTAATATTTGGCATGAATGATTAGGACATATAAATTATAATACTTTGCTTAGACTAATCAAATTGGATTTATTACCAAAGTGTGATGTAGATCCTAATCACAAATGTAATATATGTATAGAAGCAAAAATGGCTCGTTTACCCTTTCGTTCCTTCGAAAGAAGTACCAAACCACTAAATTTAATTCACACTGAGATTTATGATTTAAAGTTTGTGCAAACTAGAGGCGTTAATAAGTACTTTATCACTTTCATCGATGATTGCACTCGATATTACTATGTGTATTTACTTAAAAGCAAAGACGAAGCAATTGAAGTGTTTAGACACTATAAGTTAGAGTTTGAAAATCGACTTAACAAACAAATCAAGGCAATAAGAAGTGAATGAGGCAGTGAATATGATTCTCCGTTTGAACATTTCTATTCGGAACATGGAATTATTTATCATACTACAGCTCTTTATTCTCCTCAACCTAATGACATTGCTGAACGCAAGAATCGAACATTGAAGGAGATGATGAATGATATGTTGATAAGTTCTGGATTACTGAAGAACTTGTAGGAGAAAGCTTTGCTTTCTTCCAATTATATTCTCAACAAATTGCCACATTGAAAAGCGCACAAGACAGCTTATGAATTATGGAAAGGTCACAAACCTAACTATAAATACTTAAAGGTATGGAGATGCTTGGCCAAGGTAGCGGTTCCTAAACCTAAAAAGGTTAAGATAGGACCTAAAACCATTGATTGCTTATTAATTGGTTATGCATATCATAGTAGTGCATACAGATTTATTGTACATAAATCTGAAATACCCGACGTGCATGTTAATACGATTATTGAATCGAGGATGCTACATTTTTCGAAAATGTTTTCCTTATAACCTGCAAAGTGAATCAAATCCACTGAAAAGACTTCGTGAGAAGGAAGAGATTGTAAATGAAGAAAAACCTAGATGCAGTAAGAGGGTTAGGACGACAACCTCCTTTGGGCCTGATTTTCTAATATATTTGTTAGAAAATGAACCTCAAAGTTATAAAAAGGCTATGTTATCAACCGAAGCTTCATTTTGGAAAGAATAGATTAATAGTGAAATTGAATCCATACTACAAAATCATACATGGGAATTAGTAGACCTTCCTCTTGGCAATAAGTCATTGGGGTATAAATGAATTTTCAAAAGGAAAATGAAAGCTGATGGATCAATTGATAAGTATAAAGCTAGACTTGTCGCTAAAGGCTACAAGCAAAAAGAAAGTCTTGATTATTTCGATACGTATTCACCAGTAACAAAAATTACTTCCATACGTATGCTTATTGTGATAGCAGCATTGAATGGCTTGGATATACACCAAATGAATGTTAAAACGGCATTTCTGAATGGTCAATTAGATGAAGAAATTTATATGGAGCAACCTGAAGGATTTGTGGCCCCAGGACAAGAAATGAAAGTTTGTCGACTTGTTAAATCACTTTATGGATTAAAGCAGGCTCCTAAGAAATGGCATGAAAAATTTGATACGGTAATGATATCAAATGGCTTCAAAATTAACGAGTGTGACAAGCGTCTGCATGTCAAAGCACTCAAAATGAATATGTCATGGTATGTTTATACGTAAATGACATGCTAATTATAGATAACAATGATACCATAATTCAAACTACTAAAAGGATATTAACAAATAAGTTTGAAATGAAGGATTTGGAGGTAGCCGATGTTATATTAGGAATTAAAATTCTTAGAACATCTGATGGAATCATATTATCTCAATCATACTACATTGAGAAAATTATTGATAAGTTCAAGAAATACAATATAAATCCTATGAAAACCCTAATGGATACCAGTACGCATCTCGTTTCTAACACTGGTGATAGCAAGTCTCAATTAGAATATTCTCGTATTATTAGCAGTTTGATGTATGTCATGAATTGCACTCGACCTGATATTGTTTATTCTATTGGTAGGCTAAGTTGATATACGAGTAATCTGAGCACTGAGCACTTGAGGGCAATTGTTAGAGTTTTAGCATACTTAAAATATACCAAAAACTTCGGATTGCATTATTTGAGATATCCAGTAGTACTAAATTGGATATCAGATACTAAAGACACCAAATCAACCAGTGGATATGTCTTTACACTTAAAGGTGCTGCAATATCATGGAAATCTTCAAAACAAACATGTATAGCTAGATCAACAATGGAATCTGAATTCATTACATTAGACAAAGTTGGGGAAGAAAACGAATGGCTACGAAACTTTTTAGAAGATATTCTATGTTGGATTAAACATGTGCCTGCTATATGTATCCATTACGATAGTTAATCAGCTATTGGTAGGGCACAAAATGTTATGTATAATGGTAAATATCGACATATACGTCGTAGACACAATAGCATTAGACAGTTTCTCTCTACTGGTATTATCTCTATAGATTATGTGAAATCAAAAGAGAATATTGCAGATCCGCTTACTAAAAGCTTAACTAGAGAGCAAGTCGAAAGTTCATCGAAGGGGTTGGGATTAAAACTAATAAAATAATCAAAAGTTTCTGTGGTGGCAACCCAACCTAGTTGATTGGAGATCACAAGATCTAGGTTCAATGGGACAACAACTTAGTACGTACTAGGGAGAATTTTTTTCTCCTACCCATTCCTATGATGAGACAGTGTCTAACTGCCGCGAAATAGGATAAGTTACGCTTTTAATGATTTCTATATCTTGATTCGTTCAAGTGGAGTATGGCAGAATACTCTTTATGGAAATCACATATGTGGGTGAGAAATAGCCGCTCTTAAGAGAGCTATGTGAAGATAAATTCTCTAAAAATCACTCATGAACCAGGAGGTATCCAATGCCAAAATGGACACAAACGTGAGAACCAATTGTGTTCGAAGGAAATTGTGTGACTTCTATTGTCTAGGTGTACCGAACCGGCTCACTGTTTAAAGCGTCTTGCTAATGATTAGCTAAGTATATCCGATAGATTTTACTAGGGAAAGTTCAAAGTCTTTTGCTATTTATCCTGATGTAGTTTTTTTCAATCTTACTTTGAAAAACATATCAGATGTTGGTGTTTGGAAAATGGCCGACATATTTCATTCATGTGGGGGATTGTTGGAAATGGTTTAGTGAAATGGGTCAACTTTAAGTCTCATATTGAGTGGGACCCGTATGTCGATTATGACGGGACCAAGCATATTCAAGTTCTACTCCGCGAGGTGATCAACGTGATATATTTATTTATTAAAAATTATTTAGAACTGAATGAAATATTTAATGTCAAAATAACCCACTTGGATCTATAAACTAGTGAAGAATTTGATTTATTGAAAATTCTCATACACTTATCCCACATAGAAAAGTTAGGAAACTTTGGTGTGGTTTATATAGTGTAAGTTTGGGAATTGGGTTTGGGCTCTAAGGGTGCCAATAGTTTTTGAAAAGGGGGAGACCTACATCCTATTGGATTCGATCCAAACCCCACACGAGCGTACCGTCGCCGTTCGTCCGACCAGCTCGGCTCAGCACGAGCACGTGCCCGAGCCCGATCCGATTCATGTGCAGGTGCGTCCTTGTACTATATTATCTTTTTGGACAAAATTTATTTAATTTTGGATCAAATTGTAATTAATCAAATTCTTGGGTACTAAATGAAATTATTTTTTTATTGGCTCATTTTCAGATAATTTTTTGGATGGTCTGTTAATTAACTTAACAATCAACTGTTAATCGAACCTTGCTGTCTGTTGGGTTTTGGAGGTTGTCTGAACAGTGACGACTATTCTGAAATGGCTTGAATGTTGTTCGAATGGCCATTAACAAGTCTATAAATAGTCTGCCCCGCTGCCAGAAAAATTACACCATTTTCATTGCAATCATTCTTTGCTTTGAATCTCACTCCCCTCTTTCGTTCAGATATTGTTCTCAAAGTGAAAAAACACTTCGTTGAGTTCGTTGGAACTCCTGCAAATTGCTGTGCTACTTCCGTAAGAGATGAAATTCGTTCTATCCTGGAAAATGATTGCCGAATACCTTTAGCACCTATGAATGCAACAAATTCGTTTTAAGGAAATATCGCGAACTCGGTGGGCTTGAATTTATACTGTGATCCTCTCGATCAAACTTGTTACGCTGTCCAATTATTTGAAGGTAATTCTGTCGTAACATTCAAATGAGACTTTTATATTCCAGAATAACAATATATATATATATATATAATGGGATACATTATACCCCACCTCACCTCCTACGAATACCCAGCCCACCCCTAAAAAATTTTCAAAAATTGAAAATATCTTTTCGAGATTCTCCAGACCCCGTGAAACCTTCCCCACCGAGTCCACCCCTAGAAAATTTTTAGAATTTGATATTTTTCGCTCAAGATTACACTCAACCCCATGGAACCACACCTATCAACTCCACTCCACTTGTAGAAGATTTCTAGAAATTTAAAACATTTTCTAGAGATTGCACCCCATCCACTAACTTTGTTTTCTATGACCAAATTTATTATTTATGACCACACATGTGCCATATATGACTAGTGATGACCAAATTTGTCTTCAATGTAACCGTCCAATTTTTGATGTATTTAACCAAATTACCAACATGTGTTATCTGTTGCTAATTATGACCAAATTTATTATCAGTGTGACGGTCTATGATTAGATCAATCTTAAATGTGATGATATGCGACTAAGTCACAATCGAGCACAAATAATACGAAATTGATAACAATCAGTCACAGTAAACACATACTTAGTCACACATGGTCACCATAAACAAATGTGCACACACCACAAACCAGCAAATTTTAGATTTTATATTATGTTTGGTGGTATTTTTATAGTATGTGTGACACTGAAATTAAGCAATTATTTTGAGAGAGTTAAGCAATTTTACTAGAAAATGTTGCCCACCTAATTGAAAGATGCAGTGTTGGTAGGATATGATTGGATATAAAAATTTACTATTTTTGAAACAGTCAAATAATAGAATGCCATGTGATATTCTGTCAAGTAAGATATCAAAATTTTCTAATAGTGACAAGATTGTTTGAGAAAATAGAATTTTGAATAGTAATTTTTTAAAGAATGTGTTGTTAAAAAATAGAGGAAAATTTTAAATTTAAGTGCAAAATATTTTATTGTGTAAATGTATGGTTGAAAATAAAAATGAGAATTAATTTTTTTTTTTTTTTTTAAATAATGATTGTAAAATTGTTGACTCTCTCTCTCTCTCTCTCTCTCTCTCTCTCTCTCTCTCTCTCTCTCTCTCTCTCTCTCTCTCTCTCTCTCTCTCTCTCCCGAACACCCAGCCTACTCCTAGAAAATTTTCGAAAATTGATAATATCTTTCCAAGATTACACGAGACCCCATGAAACCATCCCCACCAAATCCACCCTTAGAAAACTTTTAGAAATTGAATTTTTTTTTTCAAGATTACACTCAACCCCATGGAACCACACCCATCGACACCACTCCACCTGTAGAAGATTTCCAGAAATTTAAAACATTTTCTAGAGATTACACCCCACTCATTGACTTTGTTTGTTGTGATCAAATTTATTATTTGTGACCACACCTGTGCGCCATATATAACTAGTGGTGACCAAATTTGTCTTCAATGTAACAGTCTAATTTGTGACTGTATTTTACCCAGTCACTAACATGTGTTATCTGTTACTAATTATGACCAAAATTATTTTCAATGTGACTATTTGTAACTAGGTCAATCTTGAATTTGACGATATGTGATTAAGTCATAACCAAGCACAATTAATACAAAATTGGTTACAATTAGTCACAATAAACACAAGCTTAGTCACATAGGGTCACCACAAACAAATGTGCACATACTGCAAACCAACACCATAATCCACCACTAGTCACTACCGCCATCACCTCCAATACACCACCGCTACCACTTTCAACTCAAATTCATGGCCATAAATACTGCCTTCACTGGCCTGTGTTATCTGTAACTAACTATGATTAAATTTGTCTTCAATATGACTTTTTGTGACCAGACCAATCTAATTTGTGACGTATTAAAGTAACATACATCTACAGTTAACATAGATCTTATCATAGATTGCCACAATAAAGATAGACTTGGTTATATCCAATTGTCGCTGCCACTACCATTCCCAATGATGTCAAAAACCAAACGCACACCACCTCATCATGCACCACCTGCAACAGTACTATCACCGTCTACCCCACCACCAACAGAACCACCCTACATCCGAAAATCACCGGCACCATTTGTAAAACACTAACAACAATCTCAAAACTCTAGCTAAACAACATATCTAATGAAAAAAATACACACCACTAAAAATTGATGAACATTAAAAAATACAAAATCTAGATTGTTGCAAGGACCGCCGCCTATTCGCCCCAAAACTTTTCCTTCACCACCAAAAATCAAAAAGTTCATCCCAAAACCTTCCCTTCACCATGTGCCTCCTTGTTTGTATTATCATTCTTTGATAACTTCAGTTTTTGATTTGGTAGACGAAGATCTAAGTTGAAATGATGAGAATGCTGTTGATCTAGCCTGAGATTGACGTCGGTGCCAGAGAATTGGTGACGAACTGGTGGGATGAGATCAATGAGTCCGACAAATGGTGGGACAAATGGAAGCACCCTGGGGTTGGGGCTGAATCTTAGGAAGCAGCTCGACACTGCTTGCACGAATAGTGGCTCCGACAATGGCAACGAAACAGCTGCACGCTGCGGTTCTGCTCCACCGCACGTACCATCAAATCGCTGCATGCAACTTCTCTCTCCAACAGTTTTGCTTCATCGGAGAGATAACATAGAAAGTGGGGGTGGGTGGGTAGAGTACGTGTGGCAACGAGCCGAAATTTGAAACTCGAGCTCGGCTCAAGCAAAATGGGTTCGGGCTTTTTTTTTGTCTCGAGCCTAGTTGAACAAAGGTTTAGAAAAAAATTTGAGAAGCTCAGGCCTCAATGGGTCGGTCCGATTTTTTTTATTTTATATATATATATATATATATATATATATATATATATATATATAACACAAAGGCAGTATAACTGCCTTACACGGCTATCTCTTTCCCCCCTTGCATTTCAATTTTTTAAAAAAATTTTATACAGGCCACACGGGCCGGCTCAGCTCTGTTCTACCGAGCCTCGGGCCGAACCACTCGGCTTTTTCCAGGCTGAGCCACAAGCAGCTCGAGCCGATGAGCCAAATTGACATCCCTAAGGGAGAGAGAGAGAGAGAGAGAGAGAGAGAGAGAGAGAGAGAGAGAGAGAGAGAGAGAGAGAGAGAGAGAGAGAGAGAGAGAGATCTTGGGTTTGGGATTAATCGTGGTGAGGGTGGTTGGGTTATTAGGTAGATTAAGTTCAATTAAATTTTAATTAATTACAATTAATAATATCTAATTAGATATATGAATTTTAAAATAACCTTCCTTATTTATGAAAATTAGTCTTTAAACGTAGATTTTTAGGTAATTTTCTAATAATCTTTTTCGTATTTAAGTATGTAAAATAAAAATTGTGCTCGAGGTCGGGACAACCGAGGACGACAAATATAGCGTTATCAACTCCCTAAACTAATGTGAGTGTGTTGTAAGTGTTGTCAACCACTAATGATTGTACAAATAGCTTTTTTGTGAAAAAATAACATTAACAATAAATTCCTGTCCGGTCTCTTTTTTTTTTTTTAACAACCAGAATCGATTTTTATTAACAATTTTATGTAGTGCTCATTTGTATTTTACAATATCTTTGACAAGACAAATTATGACACCAAAGAAATGTAATTTCCATGACATCCATACTTTTGCTTTTGAAAAATCAATTTTCCCCTGTTTGAATGTATAATTTCACAAGTGTAATCACGTTGTAGAGTAACTTGTTGATAATTACATTTGGTACTTTCAAAATAAGGTGTATATAAAGGTGTAACAATGGAGGAATCAAAAAGGTGTAACAATGGAGGAATCAAAATTTACATTGACGTCAACCCATCACTGCATCACAAAAAAAAGAAGATTTTCTCTTGCGACATAGTATGGAAATGATTTTGTTGACCGGGTCTTTTTTAAAAGGTGTTTTGAGTGTGCAAGGTTTGGCTCATCAAGTGGTAGATAAGGCTTTAGATCTTTTTTCACGATGGACTTCAACGGCCTTTGTGACCTTCCTCCTATTTGTTAAAAATCTAATTTTTAGTAAAACCAAATAGATACTAAATTTTATTTGGTATGAATTGAGCTCAGATGTATGAATCCATTTTTGTTTCAGTCGTACAAGAAATTTGTAGACAACATCGAGTAAAATATTGAACCAAATAGCACTAAAAATCTGATTATGTTTTTAGAAGAAAGAAAAGGGTTCCCTTTTGGCGAACTGATCCAAACAAAATTTATCATCATCCATTGATTAAATGTAATGCACAAATTCGTATCCTTACAGATAAGCCGAAAGCAACGACAAATCCTTTTGTACTCAGCCATGTGTTGAATTTTTTGCTTTTTCTTTATTTCTGTTAGGTTAATAATTTCTATACTTTTTTTCCTCAAAACTGAGGAACAAAGAAGCAATTATTTACTTTTCGTTTGTTGTTTTATGTAGCCTCCAACAAACTCCTTTTATGCCTGCACCCTAACATAGTGATCACAGAGAAAAATCCCGATAGACAGACAGAACTAAAAGATAAAAAATTTCCCACTCACTTTTAGAGCAACTTCACAGAAACCCACAAAACGATACAATTAAGTTTTTTATGAAACTAGAATAAAGACTACAAACTTCATTATGAAATCTAGCTCATTAGAACATTGAATTTGCTAGTTCAGATACTTCTAATGCAACCTGATTGTAATCTCCCTTCAACTTTTCTTGTTCCTCCTGGGCAATTTCCCCCTTGGTGGGCTTGGTTAGCACCAGAACACAGCAAGTTGGTCTCTTGGTGGCTCCTGCATTAGCAAGATCCTGAAACGAGCAGGTTGTCACGTTATAAGCAATCCAACCTTTTCATCTATAGTTTCAGTATTAGAGCATGTATGGGCAGGCAGCAGGCTTTGAAGGGCAATACTACATGTACAGGGTTTTTTTTCAGACGTTTCATAGAATTCCACTTGGCAGTCTTATTGGCAGTTGGAAAAAAAAAATAGTATGTGAATCAGGTGCTGCGCTGTAAAGAATCTGTAAAGAAAACCTGTACACTTAAGTACACTTAAGCCCTGTTTGATGTGTAAAATTTTCCATGGAAGTTGGAATATATTTTCCATTTTCTACATTTTTGGCTGTTTGATAGCCAAAATTTTCTATGCAATTGATTTTCCAACTTTGCCTCATTTTCCAGCTTTTCCATGAATTTGCTTTCCCACCTATTCGGTGATTTTTGGTTTTCCAGCTTTTCTTTTTTTTTTTTTTTTGGAAACAAATTATATCCCCAATTGTAAATTTTTTTTTTCCCTTTAATAGACAATTTCCAAGTAAACGAACATCAAAAGATCCAAAATTTCAATATTTTCCAAGTGGAAAATTATACTAATAAAACACAATTAATTGACAATTCCCAGGAAAACAATTCTAGACAATTTAATTCTCTGGAATTCATTTTCTTTCCACCCAAATTCCACTCTTTCAATCAAATGGACCCTTAACTTTTTTCAGCTTTAAAAAGTAGAAGTTACTTTCTAAGAGAACTATTGAGCAGAACGGTTGGATAACTTAAAAAAGGTTACTTAATTTGAACTATCAAAATAAGTAACTTATTTTCTACTTTGACACATAAAGTTACATATTTTTGTTCGGAATGGGACTACACTTGCGTAATACTTCAGTCTTCATTACTAAATGAATATGCACGAAAACATGTTTCAAACCTAAAAATGTCTGAATTTTCAGTAAGACTGAAATTAAAATGACTATCGCATAAGCAGAGTTCAAATCTAGGTGGCTGGAGATATACTTGATTTTTTTGCAATAATTCTAATAAACCTCACATGCCAATTACAAAAGAGGGGGAGAGTTTGATCTTGTTTATATGTACATCTGCTGTATTATTTCTAACAATCTCTAGTGTAAATATATTAATACATAGAATTGCAGCCGCTAGACATTAGCAACTGAAGCAAGCTCAAATTCTAGCAACTGTGCTGATAACATTTATCAGTCTAGTTTTGGAAAGCAGCCTAAAAATAGAATTTTACTAATGTTTCCTACTGGTAAACAGTAGCATTCCTTATACACTACTACAATTAAAAGCAGTGAGAGAGATGAACCCTTGAAATTCCAAAAGTTGATTCAAATCTTTGTAGAAGAAAAGTGAAGGTACAAAACTCATGCTATAAACAGAGTTTCTCCATTTTCAAGATTAACCATTTCTATCTTCACTTTTCTTAATCATTTTTTGTTGGTCATTTTTTCCCTCGGGGTGATGGGTTCACTAAAGAAGTAGACAAACTAATCAATTAGGCAATAATACACAAAATATAATACAAGGGAGTGAAGAAAACACCCTTACTTCTTTTGAGGTAACATAGATATATGGAATGTCAGCTTCTTCACATAAGATTGGAACATGAGTGATGACGTCTATCGGTGATATGTTCCCGGCTATTACACATAATCTGTCATCATCATAAAGAATACAGGTGCATCAACTCCATATTCCACAAGTCATATAAAAGCACAATGTTCAAAATAAGCTACATTGAACATCAGTAGAATGAATAGCTTGGACCAAACAAAATTAAATAATCCAAACAAGCATATTCATATCTTCCCCTTCCCCCAAACATTCGATCGCGCGCACGCGCACACGAGCTAAAAGGAAAAAGAATTGTAGTTCGAGCCCAAAAATATACTTGGCTACATCCCAAATTCGAATCACCTAATTTGCTGTTTAAACATCAAAACATTTCCTCTTTCTGATCTAATCACGAGGTCTTGTGTCCACGCCATCTAATGAAGCACCCATTTGTTTTTCTATTCAGTGTTATCGTAAAGAATTTGAAATTTGCATTTTCTTCATTCTCTAAACTCAGCAGAAACAATATAATCTGAACTTAAATAAGTTTTTCAAGAGATCAGTGTAACTACAATTAAACTGCACCCAACAAAAATTTGTCTAAAGAAACCAATGTCTAACATGTATGTATAACTGTGTAAATTATTAACTGGAAAACAGGAAAAACAAAAATATTCACATTTATCAAAGAAAACTACGATTTATCCATGTGAAAATCGACGTACCCTTTATTTCCACGGCGAATGCTTTTGACCACCTCCTTAACTCCTCTTTTCAAGCACTTGTGCTCTGCAGCTGAAATCCGAAAACCCATCAAACAAATTAGATGAAACAGAACAACCCACCCAGAGATATGCACATAGTATAAGTTATAAATATTTATACAACCTCGGCGGACAAGTTTGAGGGTGCGTTTGCAAAGTTTTTTGCCGGCAAGGGGTTTAGCGATGGGGGCAAGAGCCAGTAACTTCTTCTTCTCTCTCTCTTTGTGGGCACTTTTTTCTGTCTCGCTATCGCTTCCCATCTCTCTCTGATTTTTTCGTGATAGATAGGGGGGCAGTCGGCAGACGAAGTTGGGTGTTTTGTGCTGACGAAGAGATTAGGGTTTTAGGTTTAAGTGAGAAATGGACATGGAGGGGCGTTTGGCTATGTTTATAAATAACTTATTTAGTGTTTCTTTGGCAGTAAGAACCGAATAAGCTTAGCCAAACATGCTGTTAATCAACTAAATTACAACAATACCCCGAATGGGCTTCTTCTAAATATTTTTTAGCTCACACAGACATTTTATAGCATGTTTACCCAGGATTAAAATCCAATTTTAATTGAAAATATGGCTATTATTGAGTCCAACTCGTCTAATAAAAGTCAACAATAACGGTTAATTTTTCAATTTTAATACAATTTTAATCACTACCGAAATTAAGGTATTATAGGAGAAATTAGAATGGGAACAATACATAAATAAGGTATTTAAGTATCACCATTTCAAAATTAAGGTATGAGATTTTAAATTTCAAAACTCGGGTTTTCAATAAAATTTATTTATAATTTAATTAATTAATTATATATTTTATTAATAAATATGTAAAGGTCACACATATATGCAATTTGGTCACAATTCAAAAAATTTATAGGTCGCAGGTTGTTCATCGGTCCCAAATTAAAAATTTAAAAGTCACAATTTGTTTATTGGTCACAAATCACAAAATTTATAAGTCACACAACTTATTTTATAGTCACAAAATATCAAATTATAGGTCACAAATTAATAAATTTGTAGGTCATACAGTATTTATTGGTCACAATTTATTCTTCATTGGTCACACATCAACCAATTCATTGGTCACAATCAACACACCCAAATTCACGCACTACACACCCAGATTCACGCCCCCGCCCACATCGCACCACCACATCGCCACTGCTTCCACCAGTAGCACCACCACCATCGCCTCCCAATAGCGACGTCAACATCTCATACAAACCAAGACCACACCCAACTGCTACACGCACGCACAATGCACCCGTTCGCGTCCACACACACCAGTCGCGACGCACCCACGCACACACCTATCGGATCTGCCTCCACATGCACTCACACACACCCAACCGTCCTCCACAAGAGGGCATAAGGGCGCCGTCATGGGTGCGATTGCACCTGCTATTTCGCCGGATCGAAGAGCGAGGTGTGAGAGAAAGAAAATAATGGTGAGGTAGAGACGGTTGGGCGTTTCAACATCACAGAATTGAGAAGAGAGAAGCCGACATGGGTTACGAGCACCGTCGTCCCCGGTGAGGGAGAAGAGCGACGACGAAAAAGGACAGGAGGAGAGAAGATGGAGATGGGAGGGAATGAGAGGAGAGGAGACGGGGACGGCGACGGCGGGGAAAGAAATGAAATTAGGTTTTGATTTTAGAATGAAATTATTAATTGTAATGAAAATTATTAATTAGTATTTAATTAGATATAAAAATATTTTTAAATTATTAATTAAAACCTGATTTTTTTAATATGAAACTTGATTCAGGATTTATGAAATTGGTACTTTAAATCTAGGGCTAGGTGTAATTTCCTCAATTAGAATTAGAGTAAAATTTTAGAATTGGCTAAATTTTTGGGCTTGGATTGAACAAGAACAAATGGGTTAAATCTTTTTAGTATGACGTCAAAGGTTTTAGGGGTCAATTTAACGAAGTGGGGAAAAAAATTGAATCCAAAACATACCCTTCAATCCATTTATCCCGCATGAGGGAGCAGGGACGGATCCAGGATCGAGGTAAGGGGGGGGGGGGGGGGGGGGAATACGTAAAAAAAAAAAAAATTACATAAGAATTTTTAAAAAAAAAAAATTTTTTACAAAATTTTTTTTTTTTTTCTAACCAAAAATTTTTTTTTTTTTGGGGGGGGAGGGGGGGCTACAACCCCCCCTAAATCCGTCCCTGTGAGGGAGCATGTTATCTTACATGGCGAACTTGAGTAGAGCATATACAGATGAAAGGAGGCATACTTCTTGAATCTTGAAATTACGAGGTTCGACCTAAATTTTATCTAGATGGGAGGTGAGTAGGTGATTATGCAGAATTACAAATTAATAATTAACTAGCAACAAATCACAATTAATTATCTCTAAATGATTAATCAATCAAGTCAATTTTTCTAAGTTAAATTACTGCAATTATTTGAAAGCAATAAATAAACAACCAGAATGATTATGGAGAAATCCCAACTGGGTAAAAGATTCGGGCACTTTGCTAGTCAACAATCCACTATAAACGACTTATGAACTTACAGTCCGCCAGACTCGATTACCACTAGCACTTTCTGACCTTCTGACTGCAATTCCCATAGCCCTCCTGGATTGCGTGCTCCTACACCAACTCTCAGCTGCAGTTTTCAGAACCCTCCTGAATTGCATGCTCTGCACCAACTCTCGAATTTATTAATTCGTCTATCTCTCATTGATCAACGAAGAACTCTGTGTTCTCCAACAACTAGAACTCCAATCACCTTCCCTTGATTTTCAGAACTATGATAGATGTGTAAGAAATAGCAGTTTAGTATTTGAATTATGGATTTGATGTTTTCATCGTCAAGATCAAATCAAAACATGAAGGTTAAAAGCTTATTTGATGAAGAGGATATGAAGCTTTATATATTTTCCCAATGATCAACCTTGAAAAAACCGTTTAGAGTCTTGCTGGTATTTATAGTTTAGGTTTAGGATTGAATAGGCCGGATAAAAAGCCTTAAAATGCAAATTAAAATTTTTCGAGAAACTATGTCGCTCGAGCGAGCTTTTAGCTACGACGAGCGACATTGTTTCTGTTTCTGCCGCTCGAGCAAAATCATGACGACAATCTACCGAAATTGAGGCGCCGATTTTTTCTTCTTTCCATTGTTGAACCCTAAACCTAATACAACTCAATTAACAGTATTTGCAACTTACTCATTGACTTTTATAACACATTAATTCTAGTCCTTTTTGTTCACAAATTTACCAATTACATTAAAAACCTAACAAGCTCGTCATTTGGCATTTTGTGACAAAACTACAAATCTAAAGTCAGGGTAGTAAAAATATAGATACAAGACAACTATTACTATCAAACCAACTATCATGACTGAAGTGTGTTTTTTCTTTGTAAACCTGTTTCCTGAAACAGACAACTCAATACCTAGTGTACAAGCATGTGAAACAGTAATATGGATAAACACAATTCAAATAGTTAATCATTAGTCATACCAGCTAAATTAAGATGCAATATCAACGTAAACCAACATACCAAAACAAACATTGATATCACTAAACATCAAAACTTAATCTAGTTTAAACGAATATTATATACCTTCGAATCAAAATTTTAACATCAAATGTTAACTTCAAATAAAAATATTTAAGTACATCGAAAACTATATGTTTCAAAATATCAGTCAAAATATCTACTATACTCCTACCCCTTTTTATCACAAATGACAAGGGATCGACAATTAACATACAATAGCCCAAAAATGCAGTTGTTAGCATGCATAAGTATAAGCAATGGACATTAGCACTTCCCCCATATGTAACCCAAGTTAGCATGGAGTAAATTGTATAAGTGACTCATATGTGTAAAGTGTCACTAATCCTTTGGAAGTAGGACTTCAAACCTTAATTTTGCGAGAAATGACACGCTAAATACTATTGTCAATAAGTATATTCCTCTACATGTGAAAGTCGAACCATTTAAAGCACATTTGACCTATACAGAAAAGCTCATTTTGTATGGAAATTTTCGTTTCTCCCACTGACTTTGAGCATAATTTATTTTCACATCTTTCAATATTGTAAACTCATTATTATTTTTCACATCGTAAGTGCGGTTCTTCTTCATTAAGCGACTAAAATGACCCTTGCAGCGAGGTTTAGGCCGATTAACCCAAGTCAGTTGACCATAGACAACAAGTTATGAGAAATCTCGCAAACTTAATTGCTCGAATCATATAGACTCCGAAGAATAACATAAGATATTAATCTTTTTATTACAGGGGATAAACTTGAGTTTAAGTCTAATAAATATAGTCAATTCATGTTCAAAGTCACCTTACTAACATGTGATTGTCATCCCTAATCTCACACGATATCATAGTGTGTGTAGTGCAGATGGTACATGAAAACACATATATTAAGTACTCCATAAATAACCTAAGCAAACAATGAAAACTATGTTATAGTTCATCAATTAAACACATATTTGATCACAATAAACAAATTCAAATATATTGTATATTATACTGTAAAAACTAAGTCTCGCATTTTATATTTCAAATTTCCATTTTTTTTGGTTTTACTTTAAAGTATGAATGCACCAAGCACACAAAAACAATAATAAAAATAAAAATAAATAAAAAATATGACGCATGAAATTTCTACCTAAAAAATAAATAAACGAATATTATGCATGCATAAATCAATGTCACATAATGCTAAAGCTCGAGCATGCACCAAAGAACCGAACTACAAAGGTACACAAACACCAATAGCCGTCCTAAAATATTCAAATCTCAGACCATCTAATGGTTTGATAAATAGGTCAGCTAATTGATTTTCTATAAAGTTATAAGTGTAGTTTCTACACTTATTCGAGATCTTAAACGATGATATTTTATTATTATTTGGGTAAAATACTACTTAAATTGTGTTATATTTCATTTTGTAGGTAAAACTCAATGTTTGATGAAGAATTGGAGAAAAGAATGCAAAGATATCTGAAAAATGGCTCAATTGTATCGAATACAAAGTTCGAGTACTGAAATACAAATACTCAAAAGTTACATCGAACCTCACAATGAAAATTTGAGAGTGTTAGGAATCAATTAGATTAGGAAATAAGCCAAAGGGATGAAATATAGTCCAAGTACTATCAAATATCAACTTCCAGACAAAAAAGTTATGCTTCTGATTTTCAGTTTCAATTTGAGACCCATTTTTTGCATAGAAATGGTTTGAATTGGAAATATTGTGTCTCTATAAGATTTGTAGATGTTTGAGTTATCTTTCCAATGCAATTTTAATCACCTCAATCGAATATCGGAAGATAACGTTCTACAAAAATACTAAGAAATATCCAGCTACCAAAAATTAGGCGAGACGCGCGCTGTAGACCAAGGCAGCCTCGCCTAAGGCTGCCCAAACCCCCAAGATGCGCACCCTAAGTTGTACTAGGCATACGCCTCAAGGCTAAACGAGAAAAAATCTCACTTTCCTTTTTTCATTTTGGTAACAATTCAATGCAATCTTTTTAGCATCCTTTAAATACAAAACTCGACCAGAATGTGAGGGAACCTCTTTTCAACCTAAATTTCATCATATTCTATATATTTTGGAGGTGAAGAACAAGTCTATGCATCAATTCAAGGTGAATCATACAAGGATTTTAAAGATTCATAGCCCGGTTTCAAGATTTGAGTCAACAAAGTTGATTTCTCCTACTTCTTCCTTCCTTCTTATTTTCGGGTGATATCTTTCCAATTGTTCTTGTGTAATTTATTTGTAAGAATGTTAGGCTAAATTTTTCATTAGATTGAATGAATGATGAACCCTATTGTTTATTTATTTTAATTCAAGACAATTAGTTTAGTATTTCTTGATTTTTCTTGATTGGTTTTGCATTCTCATTGAACTATTTGACTGCTTGATCACCAATTATGTAGTAAATTACTTGTTACAGTATAGGAATACTCACAATAAGTTTAGAACGTGACAAAATCAACACATAGACAATATGTGTTAGGAATAACATCTATGGCATATGCAATCACGTGTGATAAATCCGGTGAATCAATGCATGCTTTTCATATGGATTCGGATTAGAAATAGGATCGGGATGTGTTAAACATATGTTATATATATCTTAGAAAAGAATATTGAATAAACGTGGATTATCAATTGTCTTGAATGTATGGATTTACTAGATTACGAATTAAGAATTGAATTAAATGGCAATAGGGGGATTCACGATTCCAATATAAACATTCACATATAAGATAAACGCTTTATTTGCTTTATTAGTTTAGTATTATTATAAATAATATATGAACCGTCGCTTTTAATATCACCACACTTCGAATTTAATAGTGGTTATTGAACTACAAATTAGACCTATTTCTCATGGGAACGATATTCACAAATCTTATTACTTGTACAACGATCATGTATGCTTGCGGTTTTCAGGCGAACAAATTTTTGGCACCGTTGTCAGGGAATAACGAATTTAATTTTAGTTTATATTAAATTCGATTTTTATTTATTTATTTTTTGTTGATTTTGGCTACCCACCCCGATCTCTCTTATTTGATATTTTATCCAGGTGTCATTCAGCATTGCATCTAAGATGCTGACACTGGAATTGTAGAAAGATTTTTGTAATAAATAATCTCAACATGGACTATGTGGAAGAAGATAAATATTGTGAATTATGCTATGGGGTGCATTATACTAGCTACTGCGTGATTACATGCACTAAACCCTATTAGCTCAAGCTCATGCGGTTTAAACAATATTTAAGTTGTCATATTCTAGGAATTGAGACATCTATTGAAGCCTACATACCGTGGGTGAGTGTATCCATTCTGACATGTTTGTGGAATTTGGACATTCCATGTTGAACGAGGATGTACTTGCAAAACACTACACTGATCTTGTCAAGTTGGATGAAAACAAACTATGTATGGGAGATTTTGTATTTTGGTATGAATTTAAAAGGTGGAGATACAATCCACTCGAAAAGTTTGAAAGAAAAGAGTTTACATTGCTTGTGGATTTAAATTGTGAATTGGTCATTCAACCTGATGAGATATCAATTACGAAAGATGAGAACAAAGACGATGAAAGATCAATTACAAATGAACAAAACTGAGAGGAGGCAATTAATAAAGAAGACGTTAACCTACATTCTGTCGACTTCATTTATTGCCTTATCATTGAATTTGTAATTAAACCCGAAGAAAGGAAGAAGTCTACGTAGTTGAATTCAAATTGGAGATATGCGCATATCACATTGAAGAGGGCAGTGTTAAAATTTGTAGAAGTAATGAAAAGTGGAGTAAAGTCAGAAGAGGCAAACTGAGCAAGGCATTAAAAGCGTTCTTCATAATTTCATGATGCCGAAACAACAAAGTCAAGCTAAAGACTTAAAACAAAGTGCTTATTGGGAGACAACCTAATTTTTCTTCCATTTTATTTATTATACTTTCTAGTAATATGATAATTTAGATTAGTTTTTTTTATTATTCAATTTTAGGGACTAATTATCCATACCCCATTTTCCTTTAGATATTCGATATGTTAGTGCTTTATTAAATATTAGAGCTAAGCAACACTTGTTCTAGTTATTTGTTCTTAATGCTTTATTTGACTGTATTGCGCAGGAACATGATGTCGCGCAACACTTAAACCAACCAAGACTAAGGAGCTAACGGGAGAAATAGGAAGCTAGCCATTAGATTACAATCCATATCAGGTGAGTCTTTTTCTTCGTTTTCTTCCCCATCCCCTTTATATGCAGATTTAGAATTTAAAATATTGAGGACAATATCTAGTTTAAGTTTGGGGTGGAAAACATGAGTTTTCATTTTTTTATGTGTTTGTATCATTCTTATGTTTATGTGTTTTTGTGTACTTTTATTGCATTAGTTTAGATATAAAAAAATTGAAAATTTTAAAAATATTTTCTTTTTGTGTGCTTGTGTGAGTTAGTTTGCATGGCTGACAATAAAAAAATATATCGAATCGTTAATTAATCTATGAATGGTGAATAAATTGCATGCTTAGATTAATTTTTACTTTTTCATGTGAAATTTTATTTATATTGAGCACATGAATTAAATTAAACATTGTGTAGGAATGAGTTCATTTCATAATTGGATAGGTTGAAATAGTAGATCATAGATACTAAACCAAAAATCACTAAATTTTACATTCTTAGACTAAATTTATAATATTTTGGGGGATTTCACTATTGTATGAAGATGTTGAGATAATGGGGATTTTATATGTGAAATTAAAAATCTTGTGTGGATTATCTAAGTTTAATATGATGCAATTGTGTAAAAATTTCAAATCAGAGGTTATTTTACTTGGATAAATGTTTAATGAGAGACATTGCACTATTCAAGGCATAAAAAACACACATTTTATTTGAAAATTTCTATCCGTAGCCTTTATGACTCGAGTTATTAAATCTGTAAGAATGTTAAAACCTGTTACCCTAAAATTAACTGATTTGAGAGTCATCGACCTAAAACTTATTACATGGGTTATTTAGAAAGATTAAGGGAGATGATGCTGCAAATAAAGAAAAAAAGTGTATAAAAAAAAAAACAGGCACATGAAACAGAAGACGCACCAAATATCTTGGTTATATCCCAAACACTTGTTTAAAAAAACTTGACTTTTGATAAGAGATTGTTAGTCTAATTAAGTCTTAGAGATTGAAGCAATCAAATTTAATAGACAATATTTATTTATTGACTTGCAATTAGTGAGATTACTTAAATTAGAGAAGTGAGGATAGTATAAAATTCAACCTTAATTCACACACTTGAAAAGAGAAAAAAGAATAAATTTGGGGATGTGTGAATCTTACGAGTGATGAAAGAATATATTTGACCATTGAGGGTCGGGAATTGAAAGACCTCATGAATTCATAATGTTATATTTAATTCTTCACACACACACACATCGATTTTATATTGGAGAAGTAGATTTTAATTTCTGTGTTGTGATTTTGAAACTGTGCATAGATCTGATATTATGATTTCAATCCTGAAATAAGAAGCCATGTCAGTTAGTTAAATTTTTTCCTTTACTTGATTGACTGGCCACCAATTAGGTAATTAACATTATGTGTTTGTGTGTTTTTTAGGTTTTAGTTTTATTTAAGGACAAACAAAGAATCAAGTTTGGGGTGTGATAAGTGTACCAATGATATTTTACTGTCCTTTGGACAAAATACTACCTAACTTGTGTTATATTTCATTTTGTAGGTAAAACTCAATATTTGATGAAGAATTGGGGCAAAAATGCAAAGATAGCGGAAAGTAACTCAATTGTATTGAATACAAAGTGCGAGGATTGAAATGCAAATACTCAAAAGTTATGTCGAACCTCATGATGAAGATTTGAGAGTCTTAGATATCAATTGGATTAGGAAAGAAGCCAAAGGGATGAAATATAGTCCAACTACTATCAAATGTCAACTTCCAGTCGAAAAAGTTATGCTTCGGATTTTCAGTCTCAATTTGAGACCCATTCTTGGCATAGGAAATGTTCGAATTGGAAATATTTTATCTCTGGAAGATTTGTAGATATTTGAGTTATATTTTCAATGCACTTTGAATCATCTCAATCGGATATCGGGAGATAACGTTATGATAAAAATACTAAGAATTGTCCAACTACCAAAAATTAGGTGAGGCGCGCACCCTCGTCTGCAGGAGAGGCGCGTACCCCAGACCAAGGTGAAGCTGGCCAAACCCCCAAGGCGCATGCCTTAAGTTGTACTAGGT